>APFE030541188.1:0-14218 GCA_000404065.3 Pinus taeda | reverse complement strand
TGCTATTTTTAGCAGGTCTATTTTTATCACATTCTAAATTTAGCATTTCTTGTTGCACATTTTTCAACACTGCGAACTCTACCAAGCCTCTGCGCACACAGCTACAGAGCCTCTTCCTACTCCTACAACCCAAGACTCGGACTTACAGACTCAGAGCGAATATTTTATTCAAAAACCCATAATCCTTAGATCACATCCAAAATTTGCCTTCTATATTTAGAGCCTCGCTCTATTTATACATTCCCATGGTCTCCAGACCATGGGTAGGCCAACACATTCTATCTTAAATTACAATACTTTAGGGCGGACAACCCTCGACTCTCGCGCTCTGCGCTTACATTTTTTGGGGTCTTACTTTATATTTGAACAAAATTCGAGCTACAAGCCCCAAAAACCCGCTATGCGGGGGATCCGCTACCCAACAGGCTCCCACAAAGTGCAGATCATCCATATTTATCATTTTCCTAATATACTCTAATGCAAAAATTCTTATAGGAACAAATTTAGACAATTTATATGGAGGTAATTCGCATCCATACACCCTAATCTCAGTGTAGTTTCGATACAGGTACTAGTCACCTGTCTTTGTTTGCTCATTAATATGTAGAATTCTCTTAATCTCATGTCCAATTCTAGGTTTAGCATCATTGTTAATTAGGAAAGAAGTCGTGTACAAAAATTGGTCTACATAATCACGAAATGTGAATTCATTGGTGTGCTTCCTTACCAAGGAAGTCAAATGGATCACAGACTGTGTATTTCCTTGTACATCCAGTTTTTGTAATGGAAATTGAAATGTGTCTACTTGATGGAATAAGAACAAGTAAACTAAAATTGAAGCATGCTTTAAGACTCCTTCTATAGATATCTTAAGGAATTTTTCATGAATGACCTCTGCTAGAAATTCACTGTAATGAAAATTGGCTGAAGGCCTTTCTTCTGTTGAAAACATGGATAGAATACCTATTATGGCTTCATCAACCCATTGATCATTTTGATAACCAATAAAGAAGAAACTATGGAAATTATTTTTTCTGTCATTTCAGGAAACATTGAGGATGGATAAGGAGGGTTTCTTTTTGGCAATCATACATTCTCAGGTAGAAATGTCTCGAAAATTTTGGCTATGTGGGGAAAAGTCAGGTCTTTGTAGAGTTCCATGAGGGAATCTACTGAAAAGGGTTTCAAAGAGGCTGAATTTTGGATCTGAAGCATTTGGCATATGGAGTCAGGGGTAATTGTGAACAAAATGTCATTATTTTGGGTAACAATTACTCTTTGACTAGGTATGTACATGAAATGGCACCATGAAACAAATTTTGGAAAATGATGGGTTTGGGGAAAAATGAAATGACGCGGGCAAGAGTTCCACAAACTCAATTTGTCACTGAGATCAAGAAATTTTTGCTTTAATCAATTGTGGAGTTCGTAGAGGTCAAACTCACAATTGGTTTTAGAAATTTTATAGTGTTGGTCTAGTAAGGGTTGATGGTCTAAGTCAATTACAGGGCGAAGCATAGGGTTTTCCTCTAAAGATTTTGATTTACTTTTAAAAGACATGTTGAAGGAAATGAAGTGGAAACAAAGTATTTACCCAAGAGTAGGTCGAGGAAAATAGTTTGGCTTGATAAGGTTGTAGTAGCAGTAGCAGGTTATGTCATTCAGTGTCTTGGAACAGTAGTGGAAAGGCCGACTGAATGGGGTTCTGCTTTATCTTATAGGTGAGATCATTTACCATTGAAAGTTGCAGTTCCATGGAAGGGAGTCATTAATTTGGAAACGATTAAAATTTGGAACATATGCTTAATGGTTAATGATAAGTCAAGGGGATGTGACAGCAGCGGGAGCGGAGTCTGAAGGGATATGACACTTGGCAGGAGTGGATTGGAGGGGATACGACATGTGCCGGGAGTATATTAGAGTGGAGGGAGTGGGGTTAATAGTTATTATTAGGCAGGAAGGGGGAAAGGCGGATTTCGGAGGGGGGGTGAGCGGTAACTAGTTTAGGCGGAGGGGGGTCCAAAGTTCATGAGGGAGTGACATGTTACAAATGCGGGATTTGGAGAATCCGCGTATTGGACCTACCCCCCCCTCCCTTGATTAATTGTCGGACGGGTGGAGGGGGTCCAAAGTCATAATTAGTCATTGATCTCAACGGGTTAGATCGCGGTCATTGATTATAGCAAGAGCATTATACATACGACAAAATCATCGTGTCAAAAATAACTTTATTAACACTTAGTTAATAGCGACTACACTATGTGATTAACTAATTAAACTTATTTATCTAACATCTAATATGTATTTAAGCTAGAAACATGTATTTTTAATTTTTCTAAGGGGTTTTTCATCATATTTTTTATTTTAAAGTATATATCTATTTTTTATTTTGCTTTTTTTAGACATATATCATTTTTTATATATTATGTTTTTCATTTTGTTTTTCTTTTCTTTTCTTTTCTTTTTCTTTTTTTCTATATTTTTCTTTTTCTTTGAATTTCTTTTTGGAAATAATTTGTAGAATGAAATATTATTTACAACATCTCATGACATGAAAGTCCACAGATAATCATCAATTGATCCTATAAATTATAGGACTCTAACACAATGTCAACTACATATAAATAATTCAATGTCAACTAGATATATATAACACCAGCTACCTAGATCTACCAAATGCCTAGAGGAATCAAATCTCTTTTCACTCAAAAAATTGTTTGCATCTCAAAGAGATTTGATCCCTCTCGATGCTTGGTAAATCCAAAGTTAAGATGGATCTAGTTTGCAGGTTGTAAAAAAAAATGACTTAAGTTTTTTAAATTTAACAATAGATTGAATTTTATAAACCAATATTGAATTAGTTAAATCGTATTTTTGAATAATTTATTATTAATAATATTTTATATTAAAAATTGAATGAGTTACACATTTTCATCTTTGTTAGTACTAACTAAATTATTTTATCGTTGTGAGTATTGATATATTTTACTCATTAAGTTAGATCGAATATCAATGAACTATGTAAGCAACAGAAAAATATTTATCATAATTTTACAATCACAGTTTCAACCATACTAAACTTTGTAATTTATAAAAATGTCTTTGCATTTTTTAAAGTAGTTTTACATGAAATTTTGTATATAAAAGTTTGATATAAATTCACCAATACATAATCTATAATAAACATTATTTCATAAAAATAAACATCATGACGGTAATCATCTAACAGACATAAACATCATCTAAGATACACATTTGAATTCACTGCCATCATCTAATTATATACACGTTTAGTAGCACATATAAACGTCATTAGCTAGCACACAAATCCAATAATCAAACAGGGCATCATCATCGTGATCGCATCTAACAAAACACAAAGATTTTAATCTAATATGATAACCACACACATCCTCAAATTAATATAAATCTCATATCAAATAACTTCTATCACGTACACATCTATTTGCAAGCACATTAAATGAACATATCTAACATGACCTAACAATATACACACCAACACCAACATATAAATTAAGTACATAAACATGAAAATATGTGTGTGTGTGTGTGTGTGTGTGTGTGTGTGTGTAGATATATAAAGAAGTCAAATAAGTGTAACCAAATATCCAATACAATAGATGTAGTAGTGCCTACAGTCTGGTCTGCAGTAGAAGATGATGGATGGTGAACTACTGCCTGTTCAAGTACGTATGTCGAACTTAGTTGAGGTGGAGGTCTAAGAGGTGGTTGGTATGCAGTGGAAGGTGGTTGGTCTGCAAGAGAAAGTGGTCAATCTACTCTGTCAAAAGAAACATACGACACATCCTCTAGCTCTAGCATCTCATCATTGGGCGACTAATGAGCAGGTGTACTACCAGAAGGATAATTTATACCCTAACGACCATGATCTAATGGGGTGGCACCACCAAAAGCATCATCAACACCATCCTCATCATCATGATCATGATCATCACCCTCATCATCATGGTCATCATCATCACCCTCATCATCACTATGACCACCCTCATATGATGGATGTGTTATTGCATGATGCCCTGCGGCCCTAATATTCCCTGCCAATAAAGTACTAGCTTTGATGACATGTCGCATAAGAGACATCAAATCCCATGGATAGTCCTTGTAGAGATTAACGAACATCGGATTCGCGTTGATATCTCGAGGCCTCGCAGGGTGGACTCTCTGTCAAACCAAAACTCTGCCCAATCTATCAAAGTAGTCCATCTGAAATCTCATAAAATTCATTTTCCCTCGAACACCCACGCCCCCCTGAGGATGTGCCTCACCCTCTTGGACCTCGCCCATCTCCTCATCTCCTCCATCTGGCGGTGGGGGAGGAGGCATGTCCCCATCATATGAGCCAATGTCTACAAAATATATAATACACAAAAATAATTAGATAATTTCATTAAACAATTTAATAAAACAAGTTAAAGAACATGCTAGAATAAATTTTATTTTAATTCATTAAAACAAGAAAATGAAACTAGATTAATTTAAAAAAACACTAATATTACCTCTATCATATGGAGGCTCAGTCGTTCTGAAAATTATGTTGGGACACCTTGTTCAATCAATCGACATGTATGGATATGCCAACATGACAAACGCATGGTCATCCACCCTATCCTGTAGCACCAGTGCCACATCTAAAATCTTAGTCAAAAACTCTGGCAATGCCCCTCTTGGGAATCATCTGCATCCGCATGCACATATGGGCATGAATGATCGACCTAGGAGGGTGAAAATCAAATTTAGGTCTTGTCTCTAGAAACCTCTCCAAAAATAAAAAATAAAAAGCTCGAAAAGAAAAAGGGATGGTCTCCCTCCCTTGTCTCGACAACGCACAACATCTATCTAAAGCCATGTGAAATTGCCTCAAAAAAATGGCAAACCATCTAACGCAACATGGCACCTAAATCAAAGAATCAACATAATACAAATGAGGGAAACTAATGAACTTTCCATCACCACAAGAATGTGTAATAGTGTTGACTAATAATGACAGGCACCTAGCCTCCTCTGTAGAAAAAGAAGAAATCTATAGTTCTCCACCACAGACTTGAAAATTTGATGGATGGACTCCATGAGGCCTTACATATCTCTAAGTGTATGCATGTTGACTCTCAGCTGCAACACCATGGGGGACATCAGGGAACTAGGGAAAATCCTCCCCTCTCCTATACATTCCTCAAGAGCACTCGGGTCGCTACAGTAATAGGGTGAGGGTATAAATCCCTCTCCCTCTCTCTGGCCTGCCATGGTCGAGCTATATTGTATGGGTCTACATGTTCCTCCTTCTCCTGTTGCTAACGTATATGCTACATGATTGACATATAGAATACATTATCCTCATACATAAAAATAAAAATTAAAAATAATTAGAAAATAATAAAAAAAGAAAATTATTATTAAATGAAAACATATATTTATATCAATAGAAACATAACTTTCAATTAAAAATAAATAAAAATATTGGTGCGCTCAATGCATATTCATGCGTCAAAGCTGGGGCGCTTTCAACTATAACCGCCTAGGTAACGGTGCACACATAAGTATGACACACCATGGGTGTTTAAAAAATTTATCTTTTCATTGCGGTGTGACATACTTGTGCACTGGTGCACACGTATAACATGTTGGCACCGGTGCAGTACATTCAGGTTATCAAATTCACCGTGGTATAGGAATATTTTTAAATATTTATTTGCAGTGTGTTTAGTAAATATAAACGCACCAGGAGTGGCACACCAATGTACAATTTGTCACATCTTTCCCAGAGTGTTTATATTTACAAAACAAACCGCCACAATGGCAGTGCGTTATGTTCACGCATCAAAACACAGTGCATCCTGTAAATTTATAGGGCACACCACACCCGATGCGAGTCGAACATATCAAGTGCACCGTGGATCAAAAATAAAATCAACCTAATTGCAATTATAATCCACTAAAAACTTGAATTAAAAAGAAACATAGGCATTACCTAGACATTTGGTTGTTAGGGAGGCATTGTGGACATGTAATGGAGAAAAAGAAATTCACACCGTTTGAAAAAATTGGAAACTCAAACAGTGAGCACGGTACTGAAAGGTGGTGAGCAAGAGAAGCACTGACGTAAGGGTGCTTGCATGTGGCAAGAGTGGTAACATTGCTTCAGAGCTCTCCCGCGCTATAGATGGTAAAAATGAAAATTATGGTTGGAAGGGTTTTTTTATTTAACCCTCCTCCGGTGCGTTTCACGAAGCACACCGGGGCGGGATATCTCCTTTAATTTAAAATTATTGCGGTGATTTATCAAGACGCCTTGGGACTTTACATTACTGGTAACGCACTAGTCTTGTGCTTTAACAATAGCATCGGTATTTTTTTAGAAATTAAAAATCGTCTATTGGTACGATTTATACGATTCCATGGGATGTTGTTATACATTTACCACACCGTGATGTCATTGTTGAATAGCACCAGGACGTTTTACTATATAGAGTCTTGTGCTAGTGAATATTCAAGCATTCAAGCACCGATGTGTTTCGGTATTTAGTGCGCTATGGTTTTTATTTTTCAAAAAGGAAAATGCCATGGTGTACCATGTTATATGCAGCTCTAGTGCGTGTATGAATGGTAAAGCATTGGTGCCCTTTAATAATTAGACGCACCATCAAATAAACTTCCACTAAAACATCTACCCGCCCACCTCTTTTAAAAATGGATTTTTGGGCTATTTTTATAGGGGCCTCCGCAAAAACCTCTACTAGAAGGTCTTTTCCTTGTAGTGTATGTTTAGTTTTTCTCAGTTTTAATTCGTAATTGTTTTATTATTGTTGTTGTAAATTTCTTGATGCATTACAGTTATTGATTGGTTGAATTTCATAGCAGTAATTTCAATCACTTGTGCAACATCTTAGGTTATGGACCAGTCCACTCATAATTATGTATGCTCTATGTTAATTCACTATTACAACTTTTAGATCTTTAATTAATGCATTGTTGTGTGACTATTACAAAGTACTTTTCTAGGTTGATTGAGTGCTTTATTTTATTGAATGAAGGTTTTAGTGGATGAGTGTTGCTTTTATTTCGTAAGAGTGACTAAGTGATTGAGTGGTTTGTTTTACAAAACTTTTTCATTCTACAAAAGGTGTCTTTCCTTAGAACTGTATGCAAGGTGTGCTAAATGTTTGAGTGTGATAGTGATGGTTTTTGAATGTTGAGAGTGATGATTGCAACAACATTCTAAGAGTTTGATTCTTAGGCATTGTTACTTGCATATACTTTGCGTGATAGCCTTGAAATAAAAAGACTTACCTTGGTTGAAAATTTATGCATGAGCATGGTTAATTGATCCTTATTTAAAATACAATTAATCCCACAACGATGGGCCCTCCACACCTTAGCTTACACATTGAGGTATAACACCAATGGAAAATCACAAAGGCTACATATATTACCCAATTCAAAGTTAAAACTAGAGCTTCAATACTAAATTTTATGAATATTAATCTCACAAAATAATTCTTAAGAGTTTAAAAATGAAAATTTATTTAGCAAGATTCATTTACCTTGCTTTAATACACAAATTATGAAATAACTGAATCCTCTTTGTTACCACCATTAAGCTATTATGAGGTTGCAATTGGATTAATTTGACCTCCCTCTTGGCTTAGATCATGGAAGAAATCATGTGCAAGAAAATCTAGGTGGATTTTTGAGATATTATGTGTTTTTGTAGAAAAACTAACCACCTTGATCGGCCCTCTTCGCATTGATTTTCATTGAACCAAAGGGTATTATACCATCTCAGGACACTGCATGAAAAAACCCATGCTATAGTTTTCACTCTAGTGGCCTGCAATTATGAAAATGAATAAGCATTTACAAGATTTGTTATTTTCGAGTAAAATCTGGTAATTTGATTTTACAAGGCAACAATTTCATGATTTTTTTTTTAAAGTATAAATATATAACAAAATACCTTAGGGAATGATTTATTGGCCAAAACATGTTTAAAGAGTGACAAAAAGTGATATAAAATGGTTTTCCTAAAGCCAGGATATGGTGTTTAATCATAGCAAAATTTTGTCAAAACAGAAGATTTACAACCCCCCTACTACACTCATGCAACATACAAAGCATAAGGGTAGTCATGCAAATAATATAACATATACCCAACAATGAGAAGGAATTTGGGGTGACTTACATGAAGATAGATTATTGATTCTGTTGTCACTAATCACATCCAAACTTTGGTCCTTGTGAGCACCTAATACCAATGGTCACTTCTCTTATTCCAAACTGATGACAAGAGGCTTTTCACTAACCCTTCATTCCTAATTACCTTGGGTCTTCTTCGACTAATATAGGTTTCTACTAGTTTAACTCTCAACACTTTTGGTTGAATTTTTTTGAATCCATACCTTTCTCTAATAAGGGTATGAGTAGATAATGCTAAATGTCCAAAACTATGGAAACACCCACACTTAAAGGAAATGCATTCATAGTATAAAGTGAGCTAGTAGAGTTTGTCCCATGCTTAGTAGTCATTTTGATGCTTAGTAGTCATTAGGCGAGCACAAGATATAAGAGTCTTGACAAGAGCTTAAAAATTTGATGGGATGGTCACATGTTAAACTGAGAAAAATTAAATTTTTTTGTTAAGTTTTGAATATTTAATTTAGGAGTGGGTTTTGGTTTTATAAATAAGAAGGAGAAGTTATGAATCTCATTTAGATGTGAACTTGATCATTTATTTTCTGGTAGTACAAAAACATAGTTTTTTTTTCAACTTCCCTTATTTTGTGAAGAAGAAAAATTGATTCATATTTGTGAACCTTTGTTTGTAACAGTCAGTTTTAGGAATAAAAGAGTTATTGGAGAGAGGGGAAAATACCTCAGAACATTTCTTGAATCTGTGTGATCTAGAATATACTTCGTGTGAACTCGGGATTATTTGATTTAATGTCTAACTGGAGTCAATGGGACAAATACTTACATATAATTGTTCAACTAATTTACACTAATGAATTAATCCTTTAAGGTTTCAATTGTTGAGTAATAGTTCATTTTCCTGTTGATTCTTTTTGTATCAGTTTTAAATCGCACAAAGGAATGTGTCACTGTAATTTGGAGAAGTCAAATATGTGTGGTTTTGCAGCGATTTAACCTAGTTTTTTTTTTTTTAGATTGGTGCATTTGAAATAATGTTGTAAACCCTAGTGAATGAAGGAAAAATGAAATCATAGACGATGTAGAAGAGCAAGGCAGGTTTTAAAAGAATTGAGTTGATTCCTTTTCTCCAAAAATCGCAACATAGAGTCTTTAATAATATGCTACTAAACCATTTTGTGGCGAACTGAATAGTTGGATTGAATAACCCATCAAAGAACCTGTTGACCAAATAAATTAAGAATTTTGTGTGAATTTAGAAATAAAATTAAAATTAATTAATTAATTATACTACTCTCCATATATATATATATAGATATCTTTCAACATGTTAGTTGCACCAATTTTATCATATCACAACAAACTTTTGCATAGTTGTTACTATCTACAGTGTAAGAGAAGATGGCTATGCGAGCAAGAAGACCACGAGGTCAAGGAGGGAGACCCAAAGCTAGTGCATAAATCATAGAAGAGATAAGGAGACTATGAGCTCGTCTAGAGACCATGGAGGCAAGAAGACAACGAGATTCTGAGGCTAGAGATATTAGTGAATCTGAAGAGGAAGTTGAGGAAGGAGGAACAACACCTGTTGAGGAATCTCTAGAAGTTAAGCTATTGAGATCAGTGTTAGGCTTAACTTCAAGACCGAAGCCTGAACTATCTACCTATTATAGCAGCATAACAGCTGAGAATTTGATTTATTCGATTAGTGAGTTAGATGAGTATTTTTAATATGAGGAGATTGAAGAAAATAAAAGGGTGAAGTTTTTTGTAATAAGGTTGAAAGGTCATGTTGTACTATGGTGGGACAATGTGTAGGATGAAAGCAAAAAGAAGGAGAAACCATTGATAAAAAGTTGGGACAGTGTGGTAGTAAAGATGAAGAGTAAATACTTACTAAAAGATTACCAACTCTCTACAAGCATAAGAAGAACCTTAGGCAAAGGTTGCTGAAATTCAGAGAGTATGCTGAATAATTTTACAATGTTAATTGGAAGGAAGGTTATGTGGAATATACCCTAGAGAAAACATCGATGTATATCAATGGTTTAAGAATGGAGATTCAAGATGAAATCAATATGTTGTCTCCAAAGACAATGGAAGAAGCATGCAAGTGTGCCCTGAAGGTCAAAGAGAAGATAACAAGAAAGAAGAACTTAGGTAAAGGTCATGGTTTTGCTAAGGGAAAAGGACAATCAACTTGAAAAGGAAATTTTCTAGCTCAAAAGAATAACGTTGGCAAATCAAATCAACAAGGATAGCCAGAGAAAGTAAATGACCCCAGAGGAGGAAGACCTTACCAAAGAGATAAAGGTAGGGGAAGGGGCAGAGAGACTGTCTACCAGTGTTACAAATGTAACACGTTGGGTCATAGATATTTTCAATGTCTTGAGAATGATAACATGGGACAGAGAGATGCGTATATATCTCAACCAAAAGTAATAGAAGCACAAGCACCTATGGAAGAGAATGTGCAAGAAACTCGAGAATCCTTGATGTTGAACAAAGTCTTGTTGAAGCCATCCAAAGAGATTGTTCAAAAGCCTTATTTCAAATTGTTTGTAAAGTGAAAGGGAAGTGTTGTAAACTAGTAATTGACAGAGGAAGTACTGATAATCTAATTCCACAGAAATGGTAGAAAAATTAGGATTGAAAAGAATTAAACACCCAAGGTCACACAAGGTAAAGGTCACCAATTGTTGGTGAGTGAACAAAGAAAAGTGGAGTTTTAAATAGGTAGATATAAGTAAAAAATAATTTGTGATATCATGCCATTGGATGTCTGCCACATCCTTTTGGGTTGACCATGGCAATTTGACAGGAAGGTAGTGCATGATGGAGAGAGTAATACCTAAGTTTTAAAAGGATGGCAGCCACCATATTCTTGTACCATTGAAAGAAGAGAGTACAACTGAAACAAGTAGCCGAGAAGTATTGTTGTTAAATGGCAAAGGATTTATGCAACAAATGGAGAAAGAGGAGGTCATCTATGTGGTAGTTTGCAAACCAAAGGTAGCACTTCTACACAATGAAATTGCAGTCTTACCTATTAAAGTTCACGAAATGTTGCATGAGTTTAATGACATTGTAGTAGATGACTTTCCAAGATATTTTCCACCTAAAAGGAGTATCAACCATCACATTGATCTGATACTGAGAACAAGTCTTTTGAATAAAGCTACTTACTAAATGACACCTAAGGAGAATGATGAAATAAGGAAACTAGTTCGAGGATTTTTAGACAAAGGGTTGATAAGAGAGATTTTATGTGGTGTGACTACACTACTAAGTCTAAAGAAATATGGAGAGTGGAGGATGTGTATAGATTATCGAGCAATTAACAAGATCACTATCAGATACATATTTATGTTGCCACGGATGGATGATATGATGGATTGTTTGAGTGGAACAACTTATTTTTCAAAGATTGACTTGAAAATTGGTTACCATCAGATCCGGATTATAGAAAGGGACAAGTGGAATACAGATTTCAAGACCAATGATGGGTTGTACGAGTGGTTGGTCATGTCATTTATACTGACAAATGCACCTAATACCTTCATGAGGTTGATGAAAAAAGTCTTGAAGGAATTCATTGGTAAGTTTGTTATTGTTTACTTGGATGATATCCTAATTTTTAGTCAAACTGAAGAAGAACATCTTCTTAGACATTTGAGATATGTTTTAGAAAGATTGTAGCAAAAATTTGTTAATTAACATGAAGAAATGTTCTTTTATGAAGTTTGAGTTAGTATACTTATTCTTTGTTATTTCCAAAAATGGACTGGAAATGGTGTTGTGTTTGTGTTATATTCTTTCCACAACTAGCCCCGGGAAAAAATAAATTATGCGGACCTAATAATAGTTGGGCAGACCCAAAGATGGTAGGCATACCTACCCATAGTTTTGTGCATGGGTTTTTCACATGGTTTTAGGCATGATGGTTTTCTACGCATGGTATTTTGTAGATTCGTTCAAGAACTACTATTATTTTCTAATCCAGGGTTAATGGATTGGGGTTTATGAAGTTTTGACATGTATGTATATATATATATATATATATATTTGTATTGTAATATTTAAAGGATTTTAATGAAAAATTAATCTGGTAGTCCTGATTTTGGGATCCAGGGGAAAATAGTTGTGTATAATTGTTTTATATTCTCGCCATTGCTTATTTTTATGTTTTAATAATTTGTTTGTAAGTAATTTTTGTACATGAATAAAGCCTACATTTGGTATTAGGGTTGTTTCGGCTTCAAGGGAATGCATTTGCTGCTGAGGGGTTTTTCTCGGGCCTGTGGTAGACCCTGTTATAGTGGGAGATATACAGGATTAATTCTTTCGATGAAATAAGATGGCGAATAGTGGAAAGATAGAGATCGATAAATTCAATGGACAAAGTTTTGAGTTGTGAAAGCTCAAAATGGAGGATTTGTTGGTGGATAAAGATCAATGGATCATGGTAGATCTAGGTACTAAACCAACAACAATCTTAAAAGAAGACTAGAAGAAGTTGGATCAGAGGGCAAAGAGCACAATACAGTTGTGTATCTCAAATTCATTTTTGTTGAATGTAGCAGGGAAATCTACGATGAAGGATTTCTGGGACAAGTTAGGGACTTTGTACCAATCTAAGTCTTTGGTGAACAAATTGTTCTTAGGGAAAATGTTGTATAGCCTTATGATGAAGGATGGAGACTTGGTGACATAGCATTTGATCGCCTTTAATACTACGGTAAGCTAGTTGTTATCTGTTGATATAAAAATTTCAGGCGAAGATAAGTGCATCACTTTGCTATGTTCTATACCTAATTCCTGGGATAGTCTGGTTGTTGCAATAGGTAGCAATACAACTACATTGAAGTTTGATGAAATACTCTCATCCTTGTTATCGGAGGAGATGAGACGGAAAAATATGGAGAGCTAGAATGGAGATGCCTTGTTTATATGAGGATCGTCCCAGAATAGGAAAAAAAAGATTCTCGAGTGGGAGATCTAAATCTAGAGGGAGATATAAATCTCTAGGAAAACATATAAAGGTGTATTGGAAATGCATAAAGGAATGGTACTACAAAAAGTACTGTAGATCTAAAGCTCCTGATAAAGGAAAGGAACCTAATGATGCTCCTTTTGTAGAGGTGAAAACCACCTCAAATGAAGGTGGGGATGTGTACTTGTCTTCTTCTTCAAGTACACATGTAGATCATGAGGCATGGTTGATTGACTCAGGTGCATCCTTTCACTTCACTCCCCATAGGGAGTGGTTCTGTGAGTACGAGAAATATGATTGTGGTGATGTCTTCTTAGGTGATGACAGGAAGGCCATAATCATCGGACGTAGAAAATTCAAGCTGAAGTTGCAAGGTGGAAGGATTATAACACTTCCTCGTGTTATGCATATTCCTACATTGGCCATAAATATGATTTATATAAGCAAGATGGATGATGCAGGTGTAAAAACTATATTCGAAAAAGATACCTATAATATGGTTCGGGGAGCACTAGTATTGATGTGGTGAGTTCAGATTGGAACTTTGTACAAGCTTTTGGGTAGCATTGTTATTGATGGGTGCAACATTTTTGTGGTTCCTGAAAGTGGATCTTAAAACCTAGTGGTCTCTAGAGAAAAGACCATGTTATGGCATCAAAGGCTTGGACATATTAGAGAGAAGGGCCTTCGAATACTGTATGGTAATGGTATGATAGAAGGTATGTCTAATTTCTCTCTGGATTTCAATTTATGTGAACATTGTGTATATGGGAAGAAGAATCAAGTGAGTTTCCTTTCTGGTGCTAAGAGGTTGAAAGGGATATTAGAGCTCGTGCACATTGATGTGTTTGGACTTGTTTCGATTCCATCACTGGGTAAGTCTATGTACTATCTCATTTATAGATGACTTCTCAAGGAATACATGGATATATTTCCTGAGGGAGAAATCTAAAGTCTTTGACAGGTTTAAAGAATTTAAGGCTCTGGTGGAAAATCATACAGAGAAAAAGATCAAGTGTTGAGGACAGATAATGGTGGAGA
>APFE030541184.1:0-23482 GCA_000404065.3 Pinus taeda | reverse complement strand
GGTGGCCTCCGTGCGGGGAGGGGAGGGTTGGGGGCATGTGTTGTTTCAATTGTGTATGCGCTCATGGTCCAATGGGGAGGAGGCTTGCTTTGTCAATGGTGGGGGCTATCTGGATGAAGGATTTCGAGGTGGAACGCTTCGACCTCCCTCCTTTGCATGGAGGTGGCTGTAGGGGAATATTATTCATCGTCCGGTCGGTAAAGCTGTGGGAAATCTCCTAGGTTGCCTGTACGTAGGGTGCATGGGGTGAGGGGCTGCCCGATCCCTCCTCTTATTTTGATATGTTCTTGTATCGTGTAGCAAGCCTCTTGATTTGCATTTATTTCCTTCCTTTGCCTTCGCATCATGGTTGCCGCAGGCGGTCGAGTGATCGAGGTCCACCGTTGTTGCTATCCGGGTGGACTCCTAGGTGGCCTTGGTGCGTGGCAGGGAGGGCCGTGGGGCATTTCTAAGAGAGGTTGTGGGCTCGGTTGGTCTTATTTTGTTTCCTTCCATTTCCTTTGCATTAAGGCTGCTGCAGGCGATCATGCGATCGAGGTCCATCGTTGCTGCTGTCCGAGTGGACTCCTAGGTGGCCTCCGTGCGGGGAGGGGAGGGTTGGAGGAATTTGTTGTTTCAATTGTGTATGCGCTCGTGGTCCAATGGGGAGGAGGATTTCTACATCGATGGTGGGGGCTATCTGGAAGAAGGATTTCGAGGTGGAACGCTTTGACCTCCCTCCTTTGCGTGGAGGTGGCCGTAGGGGAAAATTATTCATCGTCCAGTCGGTAAAGTTGTGGGAAATCTCCTAGGTTGCCTATACGTAGGGTGCGTGGGGTGCGGGGCTGCCCGATCCCTCCTCTTGTTTGGATATGTTCTTGTATTGTGTAGCAAGCCTCTTGATTTGCATTTATTTCCTTCCTTTTCCTTTGCATCGTGGTTGCCGCAGGCGGTCGAGTGGTCGAGGTCCACCGTTGCTGCTGTCCGGGTGGACTCCTAGGTGGCCTCGGTGCGCGGTGGGGAGGGTCGCGGGGCATTTCTAAGAGAGGTTGTGGGCTCGGTTGATCTTGTTTTATTTCCTTCCATTTCCTTTGTATTGAGGCTACTGCAGGCGATCATGCGATCGAGGTCCATCGTTGCTGTTGTCCAAGTGGACTCCTAGGTGGCCTCCGTGCGGGGAGGGGAGGGTTAGGGCATGTGTTGTTTCAATTGTGTATGCGCTCGTGGTCCAATGGGGAGGAGGCTTGCTACGTCGATGGTGGGGGCTATCTGGAAGAAGGATTTCGAGGTGGAACGCTTCGACCTCCCTCCTTTGCGTGGAGGTGGCCGTAGGGGAAAGTTATTCATCGTCCGGTCGGTAAAGCTATTGGAAATATCTTAGGTTGCCTTTACGTAGGGTGTGTGGGGTGCAGGGCTGCCCGATCCCTCGTCTTGTTTGGATATGTTCTTGTATTGTGTAGCGAGCCTCCAGATTTGCATTTATTTCCTTCCTTTGCCCTCGCATCGTGGTTGCCAGAGGCGGTCGAGTGATCGAGGTCCACCGTTTCTGCTGTCCGGGTGGACTCCTAGGTGGCCTCAGTGCGTGGCCTGGAGGGTCAGGGGGCATTTCTAAGAGAGGTTGTGGGCTCAGTTGGTCTTGTTGTTTTATTTCCTTACGTTTCCTTTGCATTGAGGCTGTCGCAGGCGATCATGCGATTGAGTTCCATCGTTGCTGTTGTCTGGGTGGACTCCTAGGTGGCCTCGCTGCGCAGCGCGGAGGCTTTTGGAGGCATTCATTTCTAGGGGAGTGGGTGAGTGATCCCTCATTTTATTGTCGGTTGAGGGCGCGGTTGCAAACTCCGGAGTGGCCTTGGTGCGTTGTGGCTCGGCAGGTCTACCCATTTGTTCGCCATGTCCTGGGCATGTTGCATGTGCTTCCTTCTTGGGATGCAAGAGGTGCAAGGCATAAAAGTTCTACATGATATTTTGACATCTCTCTTAATCGATGGGTGTTCAGGTTGACTCTTGGTAAGAGAGCTCCCGGAATGCCCTTTGAAGTGGGAGGGAGCTACCTGGTTGATCCTGCCAGTAGTCATATGCTTGTCTCAAAGATTAAGCCATGCATGTCTAAGTATGAACTAATTCAGACTGTGAAACTTCGGATGGCTCATTAAATCAATTATAGTTTTTTTGATGGTACCATACTACTCAGATAACCATAGTAATTCTAGAGCTAATACGTGGGAGCCTTGTCGCTTCGTTTCGGTGAGTTTTTTGAGGGCATGCGTGTGAACTTGTTCGGGCGGGTCGTTCAAGCGGGTCGGGCGAGGGCGTGCGTGTGAACTCGTTCGGGCGGGTCGGGCGAGGGCGTCCGTGTGAACTCGTTCGGGCGGGTCATTCGGGCGAGGGCATCTGTGTGAACTCGTTCAGGCGGGTCGGGCGAGGGCGCACCCAGGCGAACGAGCCCGTATCAAAAAATGCTAAGTTGTGACCCGAGGATGGCATTGTGCACATTCGTGCAGCTCATTTTCCCGGCTCTCCCTTGTCCTTTCGTTTCGGTGAGTCGTTTGAGGGCGTGCGTGTGAACTCGTACGGGCGAGTGAACTCATTCAGGTGGGTCGTTCGTGCGTGTGAACTTGTTTGGGCGGGTCGTTCGGGCGAGTCTTTCGGGTGAAATCGTTCAGGCGAGTCAGGCGAGGGCGCACGCGGGCGAACGAACCTGTATCAAAAAATGCTAAGTTGTGACCCGAGGTTGGCTTTGTGCACGTTCGTGCAACTCGTTTGCCCGACTCTCCCTTGTCCCTTCATTTCGGTGAGTCGTTTGAGGGCGTGCGTGTGAACTCGTTCGGGTGAACTCGTTCAGGCGGGTCGGGCGAGGGTGCACCCGGGCGAATGAGCCCGTATCAAAAAATGCTAAGTTGTGACCCAAGGTTGGCTTTGTGCACGTTCGTGCAGCTCGTTTGCCCGGCTCTCCCTTGTCCCTTCGCTTCGGTGAGTTGTTTGACGGCCTGCGTGTGAACTCATTCAGGTGGGTCGTTCGGGTGGGTTGTTCGGGGGAACTCGTTCAGGCGGGTCGGGCGAGGGTGCACGCGGGTGAACAAGCCCGTATCAAAAAATGCTAAGTTGTGACTCGAGGTTGGCTTTGTGCAGGTTCGTGCAGCTTGTTTGCCCGGCTCTCCCTTGTCCCTTCATTTCGGTGAGTCGTTTGAGGGCATGCGTGTGAACTCGTTCGGGCGGGTCGTTCGGGTGAACTCGTTCAGGCGGGTCAGGCGAGGGTGCACCCGGGCGAACGAGCCCGTATCAAACATTGCTAATTTGTGACCCGAGGTTGGCTTTGTGCACGTTCGTGCAGCTCGTTTGCCCGACTCTCCCTTGTCCCTTCTTTTCGGTGAGTCGTTTGAGGGCGTGTGTTACACAGTAATTTGTCACTTCCGGGACCTGTGAGCAGTGACATAGCCTAAAAATACTTGCATTATGTTCCCCTGAGTATGTACTTCATGTTCCCTGAAGACACCTTCTGCAAATTATCCCTGAAAAGTGCCCTTTTTCCATTGGCGCAGGTACAAAGTGTCTTATCCGCGCCAATCACTGAGATCCTCAAAAAGGGGCGCGCCCATTGGCTCTGTCCTAGAACAACACTCGCACCAACTAAGTTTGGTAATGATTTTTGGCAAACGCGCACCCATATGTTTTTTTCCTTTCAGATCATGAAGTCTTTTGAGGGAAAAAATCCATCTGATAGAGGTCGAGAGTCATCATCTATACTTGAGATCTATCCTCAGTAGCTTTTCAGAGATGATGTCGATCCACAATGGGTGTCCTAGTGCATTGAATCTTCCTCCCTTCTCCATTTATAAAAGTCTGTCCTCATGCATTAGACAGGGGGGTTCTGGAGTTCGGGAGTTCTGGAGTTCTGAAGCAAGGGGGTTCTGGAGTAATGCTAGTTGTGATTATGCTTGTCTGGAGTGATAGTAAGAGTCTTGAAGCATAGGGAGGTTATGCTGCCAAAATCCTAAGAGAGAGAAGGTCTATTGCAAGGCATACATAGCTGCTCGCCCAGCCAGAGAATAGGTTCAACGTCAGAACCTTGGTTGTATCTTTCTCTGCCTATTATTCATTAATAGATGACTACTGTTATGGTTCCATTCTCATTTGTCTTTGTAATGGTTAATGTGAATTACATCCTTTCTGAATGATGTATAATTGCTTTTATTAGATTTCACGCTTGTGTTTATTTTTCTCTTTGCGTGTGCAGGTGTCCATCCACAAGGATAGTGGAGGATCGTGACCGACCAGAGCAAAGGAGCGAGAGCGGCATCTCTTCATCAAACAATAGCGCTGGAATCCAAGTAGGTGTTCATTGCCTACCTTTTAATTGCAATTAGGAGCTTGCAGAGTAGCATTGATTGATTGTTGCTAGACCCATTTTGGGCTAGTGGGATCGCCTCTGTCCGTAGAGGGGATTTACCTGTTTAACACTAGCCTTGAAAAGGTTCAACCAATTCAAACCCTAACTCCTTATATCCAAACTTCGTTGGGGACATGCAAAGAAAAATAGATAAAGAGAAAACCACTCTGATAGCTTTGACCAAACTTAAATAGGAACACAACAAATTACAGATATAACCATAAATAAACAGATGCAATAGAAACAACACTTCATTTCATTAATATCAAATACTGAAATATTCTTACAAATAGAAAGGAAATAAAACTAGCTCGGGTGATGGTAGCTTACCTCTGAGGAGAGATTTTGTGTCTACATGCTTCTGAACTATGTTACAATGAAGCTTGAAGGCCTATTTACTATTCATAATTAATTGAAACCCCTAAACATCTAAAAACTTAACACTAGGAGACGAAGCGCCAAACTATGGGCCCCATTTGGGTAAATTCATACATCAACTTCCTGGTCCGGTAACTTTGGCATAAAATCTTCATTTGATGCACACAATACCTCATTAGAAATATCTATCTGACGACTACAACTTTCAAATGCACCAATTTTTAGGGCCTCAAAACAACTCTAGAAGTTTAGGACCCAAAAAACTGCCAAAAATAGTAGACTATGATAGATTTAAGAAAACTAAAAAACGTAAAGAGATAGTGGCGGGGGCCCAAGTGGAATAGGCAGGTTGCCACAAATGTCCACCTAGATAATGTACCACAATCATATCAACTAAAGCAATCTATAGAAACCGTACATAGTGGCACAAGAGTTGTGTCCCATCTTTTCCCATGGAATCTTGTTTTCCCCATGCAAAAGGAACAAATAGATATTCCCTTAGTCCATTATAATATAAAGTTGCATTCTTCACCCATCTTTCTTTCTAATATTTTTTCAAAAACACCTTTAATGTCATTTTCAAATAAATAACTAAATACATTTACAATTATATTAAAGTTTGACTTGTTTAAGATGTAAAATTACTTTAATATAAAGTAACCAAGGATAGGATAGATAGATAATACATGTATAGGCTGAGCTCAAGGTTGAGCAGGGCATATTGTATTCATCATGATTCTTTGACTAATACAATAAATAGATAGGAGGAGTTTTTAGCTTTGGCTTTCCCCATAAAATTGTTATGTTATGTGTGATTGAATTCTTTCTCTTATATGCTTTGTGATTTCATCGATCATTTATTATTTCTTCTGATGAGTAGAGTAGATTCAAGTCCATTATTTTAGCATATTACAATTTGCAGTTTGAATCTACAAGGAATTTCTATATTGTATCAAAGCTAGATTTGTAGAAATATCTAGATGGTATCAGAGCTAGATTTGTAGAAATTTCTACATGGTATCAGAGCTAGATTTTTAGGAATTTCTACATGGTATCAGATCTAGATTTGTAGGAATTTCTACATGGTATCAGAGCTGAAATCAAAATAGAAGAGAAGTATTTGAGGTTTTACTTATATATTGATGGATCTCAAGTTCAGGGCAGATCCAAAAGACCTTATGTGCAGACTTCTTAATGGAGCTAGAAGGTTGCCAGTGGTTAGATCAATGAGCCAATGTTTAGCGACACAAAAAGGAGTTTTTATAATTGATATTGGCATATTGATGGGTAGAGATATTTCCCACAAGGAGATCAATACTTAGAGGGAGTTCCATTTTAGAGGGAGAAACCCTCTAGAATCTAGTACTTTAGGATTTAGGGAGATCATACTCACTATTATAGTGGATGTAGGAGAAGTGTGGAAGCATCAACAAAATAGTAGCAACAAGAACATGTCTTGATCAAATTTGGCTCATACATGTAAATACTTTAGGAAAAAGGAAAATGTTAGAGACTTGGTTATTGAAAGGGAGCATCATTTACATCTCAACATGCAGCATTAGAAGCAGCCTCAACAAGTTGTGGAACAACCACAGTTAAGGAAGAAAAGAGGAGGCCGAGTGGAGACATCCACTCAAGCAGAGAGCTCTAGTAGGGGGGAATTTTGAGCAAAGTGTGTAGAGGGTGAACATGTAGCCATACCTCCAGGTGAGAGGTGGGGCGATGGGAAGAAATAGTCCAAGAGTTTAGGAAATTGGGCAGGGTCCATTGAGGTGTGTTTATGTCATGGATCATTACCTTGATATCAGGGCCCACTGCACGGAGTAGCAGGAGGATTAGTTTCAGTCAAATATTGAGGAGTGAAAATAAGTGTTGATAGTAGAGAAGGTGACTCAATAGCAGATTCAGTAGTAGAACAATTGTTTCCCAATAGATAGTTACAGACATAGTTGATTGAGTTTATTTTGTATTGATGCTTTTCAGTTGCAAATGTTCCGGTAGAAACAACAATAGTGACAATAGTTGCATGTAGAACATTTCAAAGGTACTGGATTGTTATATATGTGAATCGCTTTCCTTTTGAGAGGGAGTGTTAAAATTAGCAACAAGAAACGTTAAAAATAGTTTAAAGAAAAAATCTTAATTTAATTTGTCTTGAATATAATTGGGAATAAAATTGTAGTTCCACATCTCATGACAACCTGTAATAGTTAACTAAGTTTATTCTACTTATTTAGCTCAATTAATTTCGAGTTGAGGGCCTAAAAATAGTCATATAGAGTGTCTCCTAAAATTCAGAGCATTAGTTGAGTTTATTTTGAGTTGTAATTATTTATTTCAGTCTAACTTAGTTAAAGTCAGTTAAACTAGTTCCAAATGATGGAGGAATTAGTGGTAGGTACAGTAGTGGGGTGTAACCTACAATAGTGGGGTGTAACTTGTAGTAGTGGGGTGTAACCTACAATAGTGGGGTGTAACTTGTAGTAGTGGGGTGTTCCCTATAGTAATGGGGTGCAACCTACAGTAGTGGGGTGTTGCCTGTTGAACAATGTGGTGCTGCCTGAAGTGCAGTGTTCTATTACCTACAATGATCAACTAGTAAACTTAAGATTCACTCATAATTAACTCATGCATGTCAAGTCAGAGAAAGACCAGGACGAGATTAGAGTTCAGACACATTGTACTATCAGTTGTAAAATCATCTAAATTAAACATATGGTGCATGTTTTCAAAGGAAGGCCTATGAGGATTGGGCAATTCATAATTGAGTAATTTTCACATTAAATAGGAGCTAAGTCCTTGAGGAGCAATGCAAGGAATTAGGAACTTGGAGGCTTGGAAGTTTGGCTAAGAATTGTCCAAAGGTATCCAGTCAGGCATAGGATAGTTAATACTTGTGTCGACTAAGCTCAAGCTTGAGTGGAGCATATTGTATACATCCTGATTCTTTGATGAATGTAATATATATATATATATATATTATATATTATATATATATATATATATATATAGAGGGGATTTTTAGCTGTGGATTTCCCCAAAAAATCATTGTGTTATATATGATTGAATTATTTCTCTTATATGCTTTATGATCTCATGGATCGTTTATTGTTTCAGTTGACGAATAGAGTATATTCAAGTCCATTGTTTTAGCATATTACAATTTGCAGTTTGAGTCTACATGGTATTTATACATGGTATCAGAGCAAGATTTGTAGAAGTCTCTACATGGTATCAAAGCTAGATTTGTAGAAATTTCTACATGGTATCAAAGCTAGATTTGTAGGATTTTGTACATGGTATCACATCTAGTTTTGTAGGAATTTCTACATCGTATCAGAGATGAAATCACAGCAGAAGAAAATAATTCGAAGTTGTCCTTTCATATTGATGGAGCTCTATTTCAAAGAAGATTCAGAAGACCCTATGTGCAGACTCCTTGATGGAGCTAGAAGGTCAATAGTGGGTAGATCAATGTGCCAATGTTTAGTGACACAAAAAGGAGTTTTGATCATTGATATTGGAATATTGAGGGGCAGAGATATTTCCCACAAGGAGATCAAGGCTTAGAGGGAGTTTAGTTTCAAAGGGAGTTTCCCTATAGAAGCTAGTACTTTAGGATCTGGGGAGATTAGACTCATTATTGCATTGGTTGTAGTAGCAATGCGGAAATAGAAGCAGAATAGTAGAAACAAAAGTATGAGTAGATTAAATTTATATCATATAGGAAAATCCTTGAAGATCAAGGCAAAGATTAGAGACTTGGTGGTTGAGAGGGAGCATAATTTAGCTCTCAACATGCAACCTCAGGAAGTTGTTGAGCAACCATAACTAGAGAACAAAAGAGGAGATCGAGTGGAGACATCCAATCAAGCAAAGACCTCTAGTAGGGGGAAATTTCATTCCAAGTGGGTAGATGATGTACACAAAACCATACCTCCAGGAGAGATGTGGGGTGATGCGAAGCAATAGTCCAAGAGTTTCAGAAATTGGGTAGGGTCCATTGAGGTGTGATTGTCTCATGGATCATTACCTTGCTACTGGGGCCCATAATATTAAGTAGTAGGAGGATCAATGTCAATCAAATTTGGGGAGTGAAAAGAAGTGTTGATAATAGAGTAGGAGGCTCAATAGCAGATTTAGCAGCAGCATAGTTTTTTCCCAATAGACAGCTGTAGACACAATTGATTGAGTTTATTTTGCTCGGATGCTTTTAAGTTGAAAATGTTGTAGTAGCAACAACAACAATGACAAGAGTTGCATGCAAAGCATTCCAAATTTACTGGATTGGGATAGATGTGAATCCCTTTCTTGTTGAGAGGGAGGGTTAAAAATAGAAATAAGAAATGTTAAAAATGGCATCAAGAAAAAATCCTAATTTAATTTGTCCTTGAATTAAAGTAGGAATAAAACTGCAATTCCACATCTCATGACAACTTGTAATAGTTAACTCAATTAATTTGACTTAGTTAGCTCAGTTAATTTGAGTTGAGGGTCTAACTAGAGTCCTATAGAGTGTCTCCTAAAATTAGGAGAAGTAGTTGAGTTTATTTTGAGTTGTAATTAGTTAATTCAGTATAACTGAGTTAAATTTTGTTAAACTAGTTACAACTGATGGAGGAATTAGTGGGAGGTCCATTGGTGGGGTGTAACCTGCAGTAGTGGGGTGTAAGCTGTAGTGGTGGGGTGTTGCCTACAGTAGTGGGGTGTAGCTTGTAGTAGTGGGGTGTTGCCTACACTAATGGGGTGTAGCCTGCAGTAGTGGGGTGTTACCTGTCGAACAGTGGGGTGCTGCCTAAAGTGAAATGTGGTGTTGCCTATAGTGATCAACCAGTAAACTGAAGATTCACTCATAATTAACTCATGCGTGTCAGATTAGAGAAAGACCCTACTGAGATTGGATTTTAGTGACAACGTAATATCAATTGTAAAATCATCTAAATTAAAAAGATGGTGCATGCTATTAGAGGAAGGCCTATTAAGATTACACAATTCATAATCGAGCAATTTCCACATTAAATAGGGGATAATTCCTTGAGGAACAATGCAAGGAATTAGGAGCTTGGAGGCTTGGAAATTTGGCTAAGTGTTGTCCAAAGGCAGTTAGTCATCTGAGGTTGAGAAGAGCAGATTGTATTCATCCATATTCTTTAACTAATGCAATATACAACTAGCAGTGATTTTTAGCTATTGCTTTCCCGAGAAAATCATTGTGTTATATGTGATTGAATTATTTCTCTTATATGCTTCACGATTTCATCAATCGTTTATTATTTCCAATGAGGAGTAGAGTACATTAAAGTCCATTGTTTTAGCATATCATAATTTGCAGTTTGAATCTTCAAGGAATTTCTACATGATATCAAAACTAGATTTGTAGAAATCTCTACATGGTATCAAAGCTAGATTTGTAAAAATTTCTACATGGTATTAGAGCTAGATTTATAGAAATCTCTAATGGTATCACATATATATTTGTAGGAATTACTACATGGTATCAAAGCTAAATCATAATAGAAGAGAAGAAGTCAAATTTGTCCATGTAGATTGATGGATCTCTATTTCAGGGCAGATCCAGAAGACCCTATGTGCAGACTTCATAATGGAGTTAGAAGGTTGCTAGTGGGAAGATCAACAAGACAATGTTTAGTGACAAAAAAAGGAGTTTTGATAATTGATATTGGAATATTGAGGGGCATAAATATTTCCCACAAGGAGATCGAGACTCACGGGGAGTTTAGTTTCGGAGGGAGCATCCCTACGGAAGCTATTACTTTAGGATATGGGGAGGTCAAACTCATTATTGCAATGGTTTTACCAGCAACACGGAAACAATAGAAGAGTAATGACAACAACAATATGAGTATATAAAATTTAGCTCATACATACAAAGCCTTAAGGAGCAAGGCAAAGGTTAGAGACCTAGTGGTTGAGAAGGAGCATAACTTACTTCTCAACATGCAGCCTTAGAAGTAGCCTGACTAAGTTGTGGAGCAACCACAATTAGCAAAGCAAAGAGGAGGCTAGGTGGATACATACATTCAAGTAGATACCTACAATAGGGGAAATTTTGAGCTAAGTGGGGAGAGGGCGCACATGCAGGCATACCTCCAGGTGAGAGATGGAGTGATGTGAAGTAATAGTACAAGAGTTTCAGAAATCGGGCAAGGTCAATTGAGGTGTGTTTGTCTCATGGATCATTACCTTTCTACGGGGGCCCACAATATTTACTAGTTTGAGGATCAGTGTCAGTCATATATTGAGGAGTGAACAATAGTGTTGACAACAAAGCAAGAGGCTTAGTAGAAGAGTTAACAAAAACAAAATTTTTTCCCAGTAGATAGTTGCAGACATAGTTTATTTAGTTTATTTTGTTTGGATGCTTTTCATTTGCATATGTTAAAGCAGCAACAACAACAGCGACAAGAGTTTCATGCAGAACATTGTACTAGATTGGGATATATGTGAATAACTTTCTTGTTGAGAGGGAGTGTTAAAAATAGCAACAAGAAGTGTTAAAAATAGAATCAAGAAAAAATCCTAATTTAATTTGTCCTTGAATTAAAATGGGAATAAAATTGCAATTTCACATCTCATGACAGCTTGTAATAGTTAAATAAGTTAATTTGACATAGTTAAGTCTATTAATTCGAGTTGAGGGTCTAACTAGAGTCGTGTAGAGTGTCTTGTAAAATTGGGAGCACTAGATGAGTTTATTTTGAGTTGTAATTATTTAATTCAATGTAACTAAGTTAAACTCAGTTAAACTAGTTCCAACTGATGGAGGAATTAGTGGGATGTCTAGTATTGGTGTGTAACCTACAATAGTGGGGTGTAACTTGCAGTAGTGGGGTATAATCTGTAGTACTGGTGTGTAACCTACAGTACTAGGGTTCTTACTATAGTAGTGGGGTGCAACCTGTAGTAGTGGGTAGTTTCTTGTTGAATAGTTGGGTGTTTCCTGAAGTGCAGTGTAGTGTTAACTATAGTGATCAACCAGTAAAATGAAGATTCAATCATAATTAACTCATGCATGTCATACCAGAGAAATACCCAGTTGATATTGCAGTTTATGGAAAATGTACTATCAATTGTAAAATCATCTAAATTAAACAGATGGTGTATGCAGTCAGAGGAAGGCCTATGAGGATTGCATAATTCATAATTAAGGAATTTGCACATTAAATATGGGCTAATTCCTTGAGGAAAAGTGTAAGGAATTAGGAGCTTGGAGGCTTGGAAATTGGGCTAAGTATTGGCCAAAATTAGTTAGTCAAGCATAGGATAAATAATACTTGCACATGATGAGCTCAAGGTTGAGAAGAGCATATTTTATTCATACAGATTATTTGACTAATTCAATATACAAATAACATGGTTTTTAGTTGTGTCTTTCCCCATAAAATCATTGTGTTATGTGTGATTGAATTATTTCTCTTATATGCTTTATTATTTCATCGATAGTTTATTGTTTCCGCTGATGAGTAGAGTAGATTCAAGAAAATTTCTTTAGCATATTACAATTTTCAGTTTGAGTCTACAAGGAATTTCTACATGGTATCACAGCTATATTTGTAGAAATCTCTACATATTAAGACCTTTGGCTAATGCCTCAATAATAGTTATATAAACTCCTTTAATCATATAGTGAACTCCTCCAAAACCTCTATAAGTATCATCCTGATTCTAGTAAGCGAGTGAAACCCAAATAATTTTTGTTACACAACCATAATAAAAAATACCAAAATGCTAATCCATAACTCATCTCTCAACTGGATTGAGGTTTTGTTGTTCCATGTTGGAATTTTCAAATAAATTTAGTTTATTAGGTTGATATTGGATGTTAATTCCATTTTCCATACCTGCAACTATTGCAACATGACTTTCAAAAACTACCTTTATGTTAGAATCAACTATTGAACTCAATGCCTCTAAGTCTCCCGTTGAGGAATCCATAATTGTGCTTTGACAGTCAGAATTGTTAAGAATACCTTCTTTTCTTGACAATGCTAAATTAGTTGAGCATGATCAAGCAACGAGTCACTTTTTTTAGAGCATATTATAACCCCTCATCTAGAGAAATGTTCATTGATACATCTCCATTATGAGGAGGAAGAATCAACATATCATCAAGTGGGATGTTATACTTTACTTCAAGCGCTGCATCTAAGGTGGAAGAAAATTTAACCAGTCATTTAATCATATTGAGGGTAGTAACTAATTAGCATTGTCAACTCTAGGCCAAGCTGTGTACAAAGAAATGCATATGGATCTAGTTTTCTTTTAGTTGCCAATTTTTCCTTAACACTAGTACTAATGCTAACATCTAGATCCAATGGCACTGAAAATACTGAACAAACTATAAAAAATCTTCCACCTACCTTATCTCATGCTTCCAAAATAGCTACATAACAATTTAGCCACTGCAAATGCCTAGCAATTTCTATCTCAGAAGCCCCTGCACCAATAACAAATATCCTTTTCCAAATTTCTGAAACAGAATTTCCATCATTGACTTCTGATGCTGCATTTCACTTGTTTTATTTTTTGTCAATTTGTTAGTCCACTTGCAAATCATTTTTACAAACATTATGCAAAATGTTTTCACTATCAATATCACTAAACTCATCTTCACCATAAGAATTTTTTATCTAGTCCAAAGCATAATCAACTTTGAGTAATGGATCCACTTCAATTTTTACTCCATGATCCTTTCCTAAAAAACTTCATATTCAATCCCACTAGAGCTAGAAATTTCTCTTGTTCCTAGCTCATCATCTTTGTTAGAAACAACAGATTCAATTTCCACCTAATTTTCACAACGAAGCTTTGTACAACCTCCACAGTTAAATTGCATGTTGTATTGGGTACAAGAATGGGCACTCTATCTATTTCCATAAGAGAAATACCACATTATTTGTAATCTTTTGTATTTGATCTTATTGACCCAAAGCGATTCTCTGCAAGTTTGTTTCTCTTCACATCTTCCACATTAAGCAACATTGTTTGGTTTTCACCTTCTACCTAAATTTGATTCTTCCCTGGTGAAAGGTTTTCCTCAAAATCATTAATCTAACCATGAATGAAAGAAACCCCCTCTTCTCCATTAATCACTTTTTCACCACAATTTTATGTCTCATACTCTCTTTTGAAGCTTCATCTTTGGCTCAAAATCATATTTTGTTTTTGTTTATTTCACTGCAACATCAACATTTATATACCCATGCAGAAATAATCATGCACATTGTGAACCAAAAATTCTCTTCTAATTAGATTTATTTTTTAAGGTTATAAGAAACACATGGAAATGAATTAATGACTAGCAAAGATGCAACTCCTTTCAAAAAAGACAAATACAATACGTTTTTGAAAATTTTTACCATAAATCAAAGAAGAAAACAATTTCTTAAATAACTAATAAGATGACACTAAAAGATTGTAACGATGAGAAATATAGTATATTCATAGGCTAACCTCTCACAAGTTAGTTGTCAATTGGATGTCTATATTAGGTGGTTTTTTGGGTAACACCCACTTAGGTTATTACACATCTACAAGAGACAAAGACTAAGGAAATTTCATACTACATCATCCCATTCATTATGTGATCAAAAGGGGGTTGTACTATCTATTCAAGGATTATAAACCTTAGTTTTGACCTTCTTCCAATATTTAAATTAGATACACCTATCTTTGTTCATGCGGGAGACCCTTAAGAAAATCACAATTTTTTTCTCGATCCATCCATATATTAGAGGAACCATGTGACAAGCCAAGTGTGACACCTTCTTTGATTCTTGATCCATGAGACCTCAGTGGGTCATATCCTCTTCATCAATGAATTTCCCCACCCTCTTCAGGGGCCCCGTAGAAATGTAATCTCAGAGCCTGATGTAGTTCATGTCATACCAACAAGTATTAAAGTTCCTCTATACACCATTAGTGAGATGCCTCTTCTTGGCAACAAAACATTTCACAAGTTCATCTAGTCAACCATCTATCCATAATTTCTTTTGTATAACCTTGGATGTTAGTAGAGATGTATATACAATTATTGTTGAATTGGAGGAGGAATATCCTTCTTAGTCTTCATTCAAAATCCCAGATAATATCTCCAAGAATTTATGATATTCTCTCCCTTACCCTGATAAATGAAATTTCACCAAAGGTATTAACTTTTAATAGTATGTACACATTAGTATTTGTTTTAGCACCTCCTGTTTGGGTGGTTTTGTCTATAACTATACTATTCCAGATGATGTTTCCTCTATGATTTCTTTGAATAATTTTATTATTAAAAAATAAGAGAAATGAAACTTTAATTTTAAATTTGTCATCTCTTTCCATTATCTCATGATTTCTTTCTACAAAATATTAATGTAGTCAAGAAATAAGTTAAAATTATAAATGTATAATAGAGATTTAAGAAATAAAGGATTGTTTGATCCAATAGAATTATATAAAAAAATTGGGGAATCAAATATTGTAACCTCTTTCTAGGGACTATTCATTTAAACTAGATTCCTCTGAGAAAGTGTCTAGGTAGGCCATGGGAATGTTTAGATCTCAAGGTTAAGTCAGTTGCCATTTACTATTGCATGAATCTGAATTAATCTATTAATTGTGTCTATAATTACATCCAACTCAACTTGCACCCAGTTGGTTTTTAATTGAGCTCTGTTAGGCTTTTTCATAATAAATAATTATATTTCCTTTTGAATGTTCCATTATCCCTAAGTGAAATTGATTTTCCAAGTGGAGCCATAGTGGAAGAGAAGCAGGCAATATGTGATATTAAGAATATGATTTCCATTGCTTATGTTGTTCGAGGAACCCCGCCTTTAGCCATACTTGACTATGGCTAGAAGGTTGGAACCTACAAAAATTTGTTGGAAAGGCCCTCCCACTTTATTAAGGCTTCCTCATCAGTCAACCAAATTGTGTAAACGAAATTGATTTTGTAGGGTTTGTAGTAGCCTAATGGTCTTCCAGCACACTGGGAACCTGATTTTTATGCTGGCTACATGTATACTTTATGTATTATGTCTAGAAAAGAACTCCCAAAATTCCCACGCACTTGTGGAATTTCCCTCAATGATTGATAAAAAATTTAGGTAAGATTATTTTCTCGTAAGTTGTCAAGTCATACTGAACTAGGCTATGGGTGAAGACTTGCATTAAAATTGACGTGTCAAGAGAGTTTAAAGATGAAATTTTGAATTGTGGCTCTAAGTTTATCATTCAGAAAGTCATCTATCAAAATATGCCAAATGTTTATTTTAAGCCCCATGATAGGAAGAATTTCATCAAGATTTTTCTCTTACCTAGAAGAAAACCCTAATAAAATAGAGCCTACCACCACCCCTACCACTCTTAGACATCATTCACAATGGAGGTTAGGTAGATGTTTAATAGAAAAGTAATAATAATGATGATAATGATGATAATACTAGGGGCCAATAGAATGAATGAAGGGTTACCCCTCTGATATTCCAACAAAAACAAAAATCCCCAAGAATCCGAAAGATCAACAGACTTAGAGTTTCATTCAAGGGATGTATGTACCATCACTCCAAATGGATAACATTGAGAGTTCCATAGGGAAATTATTATGAATAATTCTCTTTACTTGATAACTTATCATGATTCCTTTTTACTTGTTATATTTTTTCCCTATTATTATATGTTTAAAGAATAAAAAAACTACCAAAACAAGAAGAATAATGACATAATATATAGGCTTCGAGTTAGGGCCAAACCCTCTCCTCTTGAGAGGAAAAACCTTAAATCTCTTCTCTCCTTATAGATTCTTCAATTGATGAATTCCATGACCTTAATAATCAGACCAGTACCCTCCAAGACCAAGACTAACCTCTTCAGATGATGTGCCAACTTCTGTCAAATAGACGCTATTCCCTATTACCAAAAATAAAAATAAAAATTATACATATAACTAGAACTTAACTCCTCACTTGCTTGGCTAGATGGCCACTAAGGATGCGAGGGTCATTGTTTCATCCCTATCAAGGTAACTTGGTGATGGTAATAATGGTATAAAGTTCTCGTTAGTAACATTAAATTTTCGTAATTTATTATATGTATACATGGTGAATTCCCATATGATTTTAGTTTCTATATTAATTTGGAACCTTATTCAAAATGCTACATTTACATGCACAGACTCTAGGTGTATATCCCTCTTCCCACTTGCACGTTTCAACTTTTATATTATATTACTCTTATTATAATTACCATATGGTGAAATGGGTGAAAAACCCAAGTGGACTCGACAGCCTATGTGTTTGAATGCCCTTTCATGTCATTTTGATAAAGAGGGGAGAGGCTATGTGAGGCTGAGGCAGTGACCTTATACCATACTACCACCACATCAATACCCATGTGCTTCTTATGTACTTTGGTCATATCACAATTAATTGACCGTGGATTAGAGTCATGGAAAAATCAACGGTGATTATCGCACTTGGGTAACCCTACTCCCTTTTCCCTTGTCCAGAGACTTCCATTTCATTAGTCTCACATTTGGATATGATGTTGTGTTAGGGAGGGTTTTTACCCTTGCCACAAAGGTAATCATATTTTATAGGTGTCTGGAGGTAAAAATCTCTTGGGCTTCATGGCATGCTACCTCTTAACTAGCTATCAGGTATTTTCCCCCAAATCTACTTTGTTTTTTTAAATTTCATTTCTATAATTTGTTGTTTCAGTTAAATTTTGGCTCACCCCGCACATGATGACTAAATTATGAAATGTGTGTTTCTTCAAACCTCACAACTAGTTTTTCAGCCATGCATTTCGCTCTTGTGGCAGTGTTTCAACCAGTTTCTCACCCCAATATTTTTCTCGTATGGTGGATGTTAAAAGAAACCCCCTTAACCTTTCATGGCACTCTTTATCTATAAGGGCTTCTGGATCAATTTCCTCTCCAGGTAAGTGTGGGTTTTCCTTTGCTGGGTCTTTGCGTTTTTCTTTTTTTTTTTTTTTTTTTTTTTTTTTCTCCTTTATAAATATCATTAGCTTCCCTTGCAGGTGTGCCTTTGGTTTTTAGTGACCCGAAAGGGATTTTCATTACTGCCTACACTCTAAGACTCTCTCTTCAAGTGATAGGCAACCATTTCGAAACTCAGGGTTGTTAGATCATTCCTCTAGCTCAGTAAACTAATTTATATTGAGTGTTTCATTTTCTATCACTGATCAGAGTTGGGTAGAAAGGTCATTAACCCTTCAATTGGTTCATGTAGTGAAAACTCCTTAATCATTGGCTGGGTGCTATCGACATTGACCCACTTGCTTAAAGACGCTCTTCTATAGAGAGCTCAGACATGTAATCTCTAACTTCTTCTAAGTCAATTTCCTTTCTCTTCCTTAATTTTCTTAATTATTGCAAGGTATTTTACTTGATAGCGGTCTTGTTGGTACATGAAAGAGAAGCTTCCTATACTTTCATTGTTGGATGGCATTCCCTTTCTAATTTGGGTCCTATGCTGAAGACTCGACATTCATCTCATAGTAGGTTGGTCCCCTGTTTCACAATTGTGGGTTTCATGGATGAGTTTTGACTCTAATTATTCTGAGTGTAATCTCAGAGTCTGGGTCATGCTATGGGTACTAGATTCCTAATTAGTGGTGTTTCTATATTTATCGGTTAATAGCTAGAATGTTCACAACTGTAATCTATTTTCTTTTTGTTTAACATGGACAATGATGAGGTATTAACCTTGGTTTTACCAGTGAAATCAATTCACTAAGATTCTGGTTGTATACTCATTACAGTGTTTGCATTTTGGAAATTTGTAAATGTATCTCCCTTAATTACAGAAATGTGTTCTTTGATAGTTTTTGATGGAATAAAATTCCTTTGGTTTCTAAACTCTAAATATATATATATTGCAATTCTTTCAATTTCATGAATATTTATGGCCTAAGGGTGTGTAATCCCTACTAGGTTTGTTTTACTTAAGCTCTTTCAACTGTTTAATTTTCCATTTAAATTAACCATAGGAATATTAAATGTTCCCAACTCTACTTAATGTCGAACTTGTTGATATGTGGCAATAAGAATATTCCAATTTAATGTGTCCTTGAATTAAATTGTGAATTAAAATCAAATTTAGTCTTAACAACTCCTTGGAAATAAATAATTAATTCATTTTGAATTAATTAGTTGGAGAAATTCAAGTTAGAAGTCTTTCTGAAGTCATGCAAGAGTTATCCCTAAAATTAAGGAGATAAGATTGAGTTATATTTGAGTTCTAATTAGTCAACTCAGTTTATTGAGTTAAGTCCATTTAAATTAATGAGTTAACAGTTAGTTGATGCATACATGCACTCAACTAGTGTACTCCAGTTAACTGAAGATTCACTCATCAGAAACTCATGCATTTCTATTCCGAGAAAGACCTAGTTGAGATTAAACACAAGGACAACGTACTATTAGTTGCATGTGTTTTCTTATAGAGAAAAACCATGAATGAAGTCAAGGCATAATTCCTTGAGGATTGCGCAGTTCTGATAGTGTGTGAGAAGAGAGTGATCCACTTGGTTGAAGGAGAATCATCCCAAAGGAACAACACAAGGAAATAGGAGCTTGGAGGGCAGAGAGGAAGGTTGGAGAGTAGCCAAGATTTCCTATGGGAAACTGTGAGGATTGTACTGAGAGCTGGCTAATTGTGAGAGCTAAGGCTTTGTATAATTCCTATGTATTTCCACCTTGTATGATAATACAGATAGTGGGGTTTTTAGCTGAGGCTTTCCCAAAAGTATTTTCATGTGTATTGTGCATTGATTCTTCTTCTTTTGGTTATATTGTTCAACTCGATCTTTAAGCTTTTGAAAACTGATAGTAGAAGTAGGTTATAGTGTTATGCTTTGATTTATATTGCATTATCTGGTTAACCTACCATTAGATTTTCTACATGGTATCGGAGCTAGATTTGTAGAAATTTTCTACACGGATCATCAAAGTTGTTAACAATATATTGAGAAGAGAATTCGAAGTTTGAAGTTCGGAGTTGCAGGTGCAAATCGAATTCATATCACACTTCAAAGTTGGCCAATGGCGTTCTATGGCTTGAGACTCGAGTATGCCTTGGAAGGTAGCTCGAATTACATAACATGGAAAGATAAAATGGAGGTTGTATTAGAAGACAATGGATTGAAGGAATTCATTGATCAAGAAATCCCAAAGCTAGCGTCAACTAATGCACAATAGTTGGTTGAGTAGAAGAAGTGTGTGGTGAAGACAAGACGGATCATCCTTGAGGGAGTTTGAGACCATATTGTCTCGAGTCTCCATGGGAAGGATACTCCATTTTCAATGTGGAAGACATTGAAGGACCTATACCAGAACAATAGTGACCAGAGGAAATTGGCGCTCAAGGATAAGCTTCGAAGAATCAAGATGGAGAAGGGCGATACTATTTCCACATATCTGAACAAGCTCACCACTTGTAGAGATGACCTTGGCAATTTGGGAATAAGTACTACCAATGATGATATGGTGAGCCTCGCTCTCCTTGGCCTTCCAAAGAGTTGGAATAGCTACCAGGACTCTGTGAATGGAAGGGAGAAACTACCGGATTGGGAACAACTGTGGTCGGATCTCATGCAGGAGGAGATCAGGAGGAGAATATGAGATGGTTTTTCATCCAAGGATGATGATGAAGAAAATCTAACCTTACCAAGTAAGGCAAGGAAAGGGAAGGGGAAGACTTCCCATTCCAAATCAAATTCTTCTCATGGAGGGAAGAAGGGTGACGTATCTAAAGTAGGATTCTTTAATTGTCACGAGATGGGACATTATGCGACTAATTGCCCATCGAATAAGTCTAAGAAGGTATCCTTGGAAGGATCAGAAGATGAGGCATTAGCCTCTCAGTTCGAAATGGACTTTACCCTCATGACATGCATGGTGTCATCGATGATGGGTTGTGTCTAGTATCTTGACAATGGAGCCTCATTCCACATGACTGGTGATAAAAATTTATTTAGTGCCTTGGAGGAGAAATACCTAAAGATGCTCATATAGATAGGTGATGACGGAAGGTATAGTGTTTCAGGAGTGGGCACGATTTCATTTTAGAGGGAGCATGGAATTCCTCTCAACTTGACAAATGTGATGTATGTGCCTGAACTGAAGAAGGACTTGGTATCAGTTGCAATGTTGGAGGACAAAGGCTATGATGTTGTCTTCAGTAAAGGAAAGGTGTTCCTAAGACACATAGCCACAGGTCAGACCAAAAGGATAGGGATTCGAGTGAAGAATCTCTATAAACTCAAGGTAGATGATTGTGCAACATTGAGTACGAAAGCATAATTGGTACAAAGCCAAGACATTGGCAAGTTGTGGCACAGGCAGTTGGGATATTTACATCACAGGACTTTGAAGATAATGCAGAGATATCTACAGGACTTCCCAAAGGTAAAATTGAGCAAGTTGACACATGCAAAGGTTGTACCTTGGGAAAGTCCACCAAGTCTTCCTTTCATGATCGAGATAGTCAAGCAGAGGCCATCTTAGAGCGAGTTCGTATTGATGTGTGTGGATCATTCTCGATGGCATCCGTAATGAGGAAATGGTATTTTTTATTTTCATTGATGACTATTCTCATAGATGTTTGATTTATTTCATTTAGAAGAAGGACCAAAGTTTCACAAAGTTTTGTGAGTACAAAGCTTTGGTCGAGAAAGATTTAGGGAAGAAGATAAAGGCCATGAGAATCAACAACAGTGGAGAATATGTCTCTCAAGAGTTTAAGGACTTCTATGCAGCAGAAGGAATTAAATAAGAGTTGACAGCACCTCATAACCCACAACAGAATGGGGTGGCCGAGAGGAAGAACAGAACTACTATAGGGGCAGCATGGGCAATGTTGCATGACCAAGGCATACCACTTCACTTGTGGGCTGAGGCATGCAACAAAACAGTCTATTTGAAGAATAGAAGCCCACATGGCATACTTGGGATGAAGACACCAGAGGAAGCTTTCTCTGATAAGAGACTAGATGTGGGTCACTTCAGGATCTTTGGCTCATCAATATATTTCCATGTGACAAAGGATGCACCAAATAAGCTTGAGTTGAAATTAGAGTTGGGGATATTTGCGGGGTACACTGATACACCTCACAACTATAGGGTATACTTTCCTACCAGTCGGAGGATAGTGGTTTGCAGAGATCTCAAGTTTGATGAGCAAATGGCCATGTGAGTTTCCCTTGAGAGGGAGCTCCAACTATAGGCTGTGGAGGAACTATTGGTTCCTAAGGAGGAGGAGCCTCAGACTGGTGTGGAGCAACCACATGCAGAGGTTCCAAGAGTGGATACATCCACTCAAGCAGAGTCTTAGGGAGATGGACAGAAGCGTAGAAGAGAAGCTAACAATTTGTTGGAGGATGTGAGAGAGAATGTGGCAGTACCATATTCTCAGCGCAGACAAAGGAGGTTGCTTGAGAGGTACATTGGATACATGGTCGTTGCTGGGGAATATGTTGAGACTGAGCCATATTCCTTTAAGGAAGCAGTGCAACAACCGGTTTGGGTTGATGCTATGGTGGTGGAGTATGACTCCATAGTTTGTAACAATGTTTGGGACATGGTTTCAAGACCGAAGAACAAGTCAGTTGTGAGTTCCTGTTGGCTTTACAAGGTAAAGAAAGTTGTTGATGATAAGAGGATCATGTTGCTGTAGTATATTTTGACAGAGGAGCAAGATGCTGACATTTTGACAAAGGAATTGTCAAAGTGTAAATTCAAGTTCCATACAGATAGGATTGGGGTGGCAGATAATCCCTTTCTTGTTGAGAGGTAGTGTTGAAATGTGGCAACAAGAATATTCCAATTTAATTTGTTCTTGAATTAAATTGTGAATTAAAATTGAATTTAGTCTTAACAGCAACTTGGAAATAATTAATTAATTCATTTTGAATTAATTAGCTGGAGAAATTCAAATTAGAAGTCTTTTTGAAGTAATGCAAGCGTTATCCCTTAAATTAAGGAGATAATATTGAGTTATATTTGAGTTGTAATTAGTTAACTCAGTTTACCAAGTTAAGTCTAGTTAAATTAGTTCCAAACTATTTGAGGAACTAATGGTGAGTTAACAATTAGTTGATGCATGCATGCACTCAACTAGTTTACTCCAGTTAACTGAAGATCAGGGAAAACTTTAAGAACCCCCCCTAAATTTACATGTATAATAAATGGGCGAATCTCCATGGTATATAGGAAAAATGGAAGGCGATTTTATCAATAATATGATATGTATATATAATTTTTTTGGCTAATCTCTCACCAGGAATGACGAATATTTTACTCAACTATAAAATCTTGTGTTTATTGAATACACAAATGAAATCATTTCATTTCTTTAAAATATCTTTTGAAATCAAAATTACCGAAATTACATATCGATAATCTAATGGGTGTAAGATAAAATTCACCCATGCCATTCACAGAAAGCATGAGAAAAAACGTAATACTATATATAAAACCAAGAAAAATTCAAATTCATCACTTATAGGGACCTCATAACCACCCTGCCAATACACAAGTATGTTCCTATTTGCAATTAGAAAAATTACCCAAATTACAATCTGTTTACTCCACTTCTAAGGACCTAGTAACCACCCTGCCAATACACAAGTATGTTCCCGTTTGCAATTAGAAAAATTACCCAAATTACAATCTGTTTACTCCAGCATATGTTGGAAAGTTATAGAAGG
>APFE030541181.1:109648-129860 GCA_000404065.3 Pinus taeda | reverse complement strand
TGCTCTGGAAAGTGCCATAATATCAAGCTATCCATGGGAGAATATGTATTGAATAGCCCAATGCTTTCCATTCCAATGTGTGGCACTGATGTTGTACTAGGAGTCCAATGGCTACAATCCTTGGGTATAATAGCTTTTAATTTTCAAGAGCTTTTCATGAAATTTTGTGTAGAAGGAAAGAAAGTTGAATTAAAGGGTATCGCAGGGAAACCGGGAAAGATAGTCAGCTCTAACGGAATGACAAAGCTTCTAAAGAAAGAAAAACAAGGCGTAATTGCACAATTATGTTCGCTAGAGGTTACCACATCGAAATGATTTGTTTCTCCAGATCTCCAAAAAGTCTTGGACAATCATTCCAAGGTATTTGAGACTCCCAAAGGCCTCCCACCTATTCGTGATCATGATCATGCTATTCATTTGATTCTAGGAAGTGTTTCTCCAAACATTAGGCCTTATAGATATCCCTATGCCCAAAAGAGTGAAATTGAACGTATGGCTGCAAAAATGCTCGAGGCTGGTATAATTCAACCTAGTCAAAGTTCTTTCTCTGCCTTAGTAGTATTGGTACACAAGAAGGATGGATCATGGCGCATGTGTCGGGATTATAGGGAGCTCAACAAGCTCACTATTAAAGATAAATTTCCCATTTCCTTCATTGATGAATTATTGGATGAATTGCATGGATCAATTTACTTCACCAAGTTGGATCTTCGTTCAGGATATCTTCAAATCAGAATGAAGATTGAAGACATTCCGAAAACAACATTTATAATTCATGAGGGTCGTTATGAATTTTTGGTCATGCCTTTTGGCTTTACCAATGCACCTTATACATTTCAAAATTCCATTTTCAAACCCTTTCTTAGAAAATTTGTGTTAGTATTTTTTGATGATATACTAATCTACAACAAGTCTTGGAAGGATCATGTTCAACATGTTGATAGGGTGCTCAACTATTGGAGGAGAAACAATTATATGCAAAAAGCTCCAAATGTTTCTTTGGAGTACAAGAGGTGGAATATCTGGGTCATATTGTATCTCATGAAGGTGTTAGGTAGACCCTAGCAAAATTAAAGCCATTAGGGAATGGAAAATCCCCACATCCATAAAGCATTTGCAAGGATTTCTCGGGTTGACAGAGTATTATTGCAAGTTTGTTAAGAATATTATGGGAGAATAGCAACACCTCTAACAACATTATTGAAGAAATATGCATTTTCATGGACTCCAGAAGCAACAAAGGCCTCTGAACATCTTAAAGAGGCAGTGTGCCAAGCACCGGTCTTAGCTGTGCTGGACTTTACAAAAACCTTTATTGTGGAATGTGATGCTTCAGGAAATGGAATTGGTGCTGTTTTAATGCAAGAAGAAAGACCCATTGCTTTCGAAAGTCGTCCAATCAAAGGAAAGTATTTACACAAAGCTATTTATGAGGAGATGTTGACAATACTACATGTACTTAAGAAATGGCGACCATACCTAATGGGAAGACACTTCAAGGTAAAAATAGATCATGATAGTCTTAAACACTTTTTAGAACAAAGATTATCCTCTGAAGAGCAGCAAAAATGGGTCACAAAGATGTTGGGTTATGACTTTGAAATCATCTACAAGAAAGGGAAGCAAAATGTTGTGGCAGATGCACTCTCAAGAAAGGATGAGGATGTGGAAGCATTGCTTTGCGCCATTTTTGTTATCCAACCAGATTGGATAAACGAAGCAAGGGATGAATGGAAGAATGACAAAGAAGTGTGGGCACTCATTTAAAAGTTACAACAAGATCCTAGTACATATGATACATTTAGCTAGAAAAATGATTCGTTATGGTACAAAGATCGCTTATACCTATGTAAGAATTCTCAACTCAAACAAAAGATTCTTATGGAATTGCACATTTTTTCCTTAGGTGGGCACTCAGGATTTTAAAAAACTTACCACAGGGTTAAGAAGAAATTTTTTGGGGATGGCCTTAAATTGGATATTTAAAAGTTTGTGGCAAAATTTTTGGTTTGCCAACAAAATAAAGTTGAAACAATTAAGACCCCAGGTCTATTACAACCTTTATCCATTCCAAGCCAACATTGGGAGGAGGTTTCAATGGATTTTATCACATGTTTACCCAAATCCGAAGGAAAGAATGTCATCATGGTGGTAGTTGACAGACTTACCAAGTATGCACACTTTTGTGCATTATTGCATCCATTTAAAGCCAGTACAATTTCTACTGCATTTATGGAAACAATTCAAAAGTTACATGGAATCCCAAAGATTATTGTAAGCGACAGAGATCCCGTTTTTACTGGAAATTTTTGGACAATTATTTTCTTGTCTCGGTACTCAGTTAGCTCATAGCTCATCTTATCGTCCTCAATTTGATGGGCAAACTGTGATAGTAAACAAATGTTTGGAAGGATATCTTCGTTGCTTTGTGTCTGATAAACAAACACAATGGGTCAAACGGTTGCCTCTGACTGAATGGTGGTATAACACTTCCTTCCATACTACAGCAAAAATGACCCCATTTATGGCACTTTATGGATATCATCCACCATCCATCACATCATATTTAAGAGAAAATTCTAAAGTTCAAGCAGTGGAAGATCATATCAAGCATCAACAAGAAGTTCTCTAACTCTTAAAGGATAACCTGACGTTGGCATAGAATAGAATGAAACAACAGGCATATCAACATCGCAATAAAAGAAGTTTTGATGTAGGTGACTGGGTATTCCTACGGCTACAACCATATAAACAAATGTCCCTCAAGCAAGCTAAGAAGGATGATAAATTATCATCAAAGTATTATTTCCGTACAAGGTGTTGCAAAAGATTGGTACTATGGCATACAAATTGGAGATTCCTGTAGCTTCCCGAGTGCACCCAGTTTTCCATGTTTTATGTTTAAAGAAGGTTATAGGTGACAAGCTCCCAGTTCAAACAATATTGCCAGAACTTGACGAGAAAGGAAAAATCCTATTGGAACCTGAAGCAGTCACAGAAACAAGAACTCGACAACGACGAAATCGATAAACTTCGAAGTATTTCATCAAGTGGAAGAAATTACCCACTGAAGATTCCTCATGGGAGGATGAGAATTTTATACAAAAGCATCCAGCACTACTCAAGCGTTGAGGACAACACTTTTCTGAAGGAGAGGGGCATGTTAAGTCCCTATAATACTAGTGATACCCTCATTACTATTGTCATTGAAGCTCTTCTTGTTATTATTGTGCCCCTGTTGTCCCCATATTGTTATTAGCGTGCCCCATAGAAACCCACTATTGTTATTGTTGTGCCCTTATGTTATTATTGTTATGTCGGCTTTGATTATATTGTGACCCCTTAGACTCCTATATATAGAAAGGAGGTTTAGTCATTTGAATCATCCAAGAATTGTTCATTTGTGTAACGTAAAGGAGGTTGCCCCCTCGAAGAGGTTGATTTTGAAGGCGTTCCATCTATCTTTTCTTCTATTTTGTGAGCTGGTTGCAGAACAATTTTAGAAAATTAGAATTTTTTTTTTTTTTTTTTTTTTTTTTTTTTTTTTGATAATTACTCTTGATTTCTTTGTATTCATATTATCTTCTTTTAACTTCTTATCATCAAGCAACTACCAAGACATAAATGCATGAAGATCAAAACAACAAGGACAGAAGATGTAGGTTCTCAGCGAAGGCAAAACCCCTCTTCTAGGGGAAATCCCAAAATTCTCCTCTTCTTTAAGAACCAAATCAAATTAAACAACCAAGACCCTTTGACCAAGACAAAAACCTCCAATAACACTTCAAGTTACAATGATAAGCAATGTTGCAAGACAAGTGTTAGTACAAAAAATATTGAAATATGAGTAGTAAGATACAACTTGCAAAAAATAAATGATGCTTTTACTTTTAAAGGAAATGCTCATATAAAATAGGACAACATCAAATGGCAATGAACAAATAATTTAGATAAAAAGTACAAGAGAGATACAATATAATGTTGCAAAAAAAATGGAATGCCCACAAATCAATTTGATGCAAATGAGATGATGCCAAATTAAACTATGTGAAATGCAAGTTATCTTGGTTGATTTTAATTAAATGCCTAATCTATGGTGAGAAATCTCCCTTCAATTTCTAACAACTAGGTAAATATTGGGGTGAGTTGCAAGGAGGATGGGCTGAGGAAGCACAAGTCCATCGTTAACGATACTCTTCTCAAGATCCTTGCAATCCATGTGCCTTTGTTCCTACGAGGGCTCGGCCACAATAGAACTACGAGGTCACGTGTTTTAACCTTACTCTATACACAAGCTAAAGAAAATAAAAAGATTTGTCCTAACGTTTCTATTCAACCAAGCTTATGCTTGAAGATGGATTTTAGAAATGCAAACCTAAATTTAATATGTAAGTGAGATGCCTAAATGTTAGTGAAATGTCTCTAAAGAGATATATTGGTAACAATGTGCTTCAAATAAAGAGATAAGAAATGAAAATTGTGACCAAGATTACATTAAGCACAATTTGACATAAGCTTGAAATGATGCTCAATGAAACATGTACCAATTACTCAATGAAAACAATGAAAGAAAATTAGCTCAATGGTTAAAATACCAACTCAAATGCCTTGTATTGAAAAATGTATCTTCATTGTAACATATTATGATAATAATCCAAGTGAAAGTTGTATCATAAAGCACAAGAGAGCATAGGCTAATGAATTGCTCCAATATGTAAATGGAATGTAGGTTGAGCTAATGAACCAAAATTGCACAATTAGATTGTTCAAGCTAGATTGCAAATAAATGAAACTTGCAAAAAGTTGCTTCAAGTGTAGAGATGTGCTCAAAGTAAGATTCCAAATGAAACAAGGTGCAAGTGAACTAAACCAAATTGAGCATGAAAATTTGAGGTAAGTGAATGAATGAAAACTATACTGTCACAAAATTTGCAACTAGATGAAAATCTGCTGAGAGCTACAATGGAAAACTTATTAAATGAACAATTAGCATGTGTGTGTTAAGCTTGACAAATGGAAAGAGAAAGCATAAACAAATTAAAAAAGCTTCAAGGAAGAAATGGAAAACTAGTCAAACAGTAAGAAAAGAAGGCATTCTCTCAAAAGAGAGAAGGGGATGGCTCCCCAAGCTCCAAAGAAAAATATCGCTTCATTATTATGGTGTTACAAGATAAGATAGCCCTTTTGTTAGTGAGGAGGCTTTAAGTCTTCAATGGAGGATTTAACAATGATAATGTAATTCTACTCTCCTCAACTACAAAAGAGTGAGACAATATTCTAATGCATGAAGGGCTACAAGATACCAAAGAGATGTATTTGAATACAACTTCAAATTTGTAGCAGACTTTTGTTACAAATCGTAGCCCCTTAGGATGATGAAAATCATGCCAAGGAAGTATGATGGCCCTCCTAAGTGCCCACGACCAGATGATGTGAGAGTGCAACCCTCAAAGACTAGCTGCTTTGACAAAGAAGAACAATGACCTACTCACTGTCCTTGAATGAGAGGGACAACAGCATTTTATCAGCTCACGACTAGTGAAGGAGCTGCACACAAATTTAGAAATAGCTTCCAGCCCTTTGACTCTTGTGTTCTTGCCAAAAGTGTGTGAGATTACCACTCAAATTTGTTTTTAATTTCTCTGCCGAATAGACCCAAGAATTAGTGAATGATAAGAAGAGAATAGTGCAGAATTATATACAACTAATATACAAGAGCTTCACCAAAGAGTGGGGGCATAACTCTTCTCTTTGACTAGCCCAAAATATTTTCTCTATCTTATTAGATCTTTTCAAGTAGATGCACAATATTTAAAACAAGTGTTTTGAAATGAATTTTGCCACAAAACAAGACCAAGGAGACCTCCGCACAATAAATCAAATGATAAGACTTGGGAAAACAATATGTGAGTTATTCCACTTCTATCCTCAAAGTGGGCTAGTCCAACCGAGAACGTCCCCTCACGCTTGAGATCTGATTTAAAAGAAGTTCTACACAAGCTCATGATGAATTGCAAGAGCCATTGGGGTTAGATAATATAATGAAAAGAAATTCTAACAATTTAACCAAAAATTAACTAAAATGACTAATTCTAGAATAATGCTCCAACTCAAATACTACCACAAGGTAACTAAACACTAGTAAATCTATGAAGCGAATGGAAATGACAATATAAATATTAGCAAATAGAACACAAGCACATAACAAAAATCATACCATGCCCATGGAAAAAAACACCACATATGAACCCCAAAGTCTTGTTATTGCATCAAAATGTAAGTATACAAAGACAGATAATCTCCCCAAGCACAAAAGTTTTTTTTTTCCATGATACAATAGGAGTCCAATGGCTCAATTTATAGAGAAATGGGAGAACATCCCAAACTAAAACCCCAATGCCAAGTGGAACATGGTGGAAATCACAAGGAAAATTCTAATTCACTGATTGGAGCTCCAAATGCCAAGTGTAGCAACCAAATATGAGATGTGGCATACTGTATTTCTTTAACCCATGTGCAAAATTCGTTTTTCTTCTTTCTGGTTTCCATGTGTGATGAATGCTGGGTGGAAGAGGGAGCAAACTCCATGCAAATCTCAACCAAGCTATTGTGTGATGCCGCCACTATGAAATGAGTCCAATATGCCTTGTGTAGATGCTCCTCAAACTGCTGTGCGTGTCTCTGTTTTGGATTGCGTGGACGCTGCTTTCATGCTATGCGTAGGAGCTAAGGAAAAGGCTTGCGTACAAGTGGAGGATAGTGTAGACTAAAGTGGAGACATATTCCCATAAAAATATCACATTAAATCTTTTCTAATGTCTCCATGCTATGCGTTAGTCTCCAAGGAAGTTGAGTTGGCCAATTTGGCCCACAAACTCAATTTTTCCCATGTGCATAAATTCTTGATGACGTGTGGTTGCCAACTCATTTGCCACTTCTCCCTTAACTTGATTTTTTGACTTGAGTGTTTTTCCATGTCATTTCCACCTCAATTCGCATGTGGGTGGATGTATTTTTCTCCATTTATTTATTTTTTGGGATATTTATTGCCACATTTTTCCCTAGACTTATGGAAAAGTGGGTTTTGGGGGTTTAAATTGATTTTTTCACCCCTCAGTCTGTCTTGGTAGAAAGTTGAGGTGGAGAGGTCCAATTTTGACTATTCATACCCCCTACAACTTCTCTAGACATCGCTTATTACAATTTTTATAAATGTTTTATTAAAAATCCCGTCCATCGGGAATTTTTAATAATTTAAAAAATGACATTTAGACCTAATCAAATTCTGCGAAATTTTACAAGTGATCTAACATGGTAATATACATTGACTTTAGACACTAGGACACACTTAAGACATTACCATCAAGCCGCAGTCCAGCTTTGGGGTTTTAATTGGGAGAAAAAACTCAATTAATTATTAAGCAACAAAAACACAAATAAATAATTAAGTGAAAAGAACTCCCTAGAGTGAACTCAGATGATTGCCATGTCCTAAGCTACCCAAGCCTGTTATATGACCTTATTTTATCATGCTAGCATCACTTTATAATATCCCCGTAGGGTTGCAGAATTTGAGTACAATGAAGAAGAAGAGAGAGAAGGGGCTTAGAAGCCCCGACGATATCCGGAACTCTGTAAGTGCAAGAATGCTTTGACACATCCTTGGACATGGAGTCTTCAAGTGTACTTCAATGGTCAGAAAGTACCATAAATCATTAGTGCATCTAAGTGAATCAAACCTGTCAATCAGGGGCACATTGAGACTTCATATTAGGATTCCATTCCAAATTTGAGGCTTTGAGCTCATAATATTGTTACCTCCCTAGGTAGGAGTGGCTAATAAACAATCCTATTAGGTGTTTCCAGCCCCTAAGCGGAAAGATAGGTCCTTAGTACATCCTTCAATTGATAGGTGGCGTATGGATGATGATGGAATGGATGGGTTCACAAGGGTCTTGAGGCCAAATGCCATGGGTACAAGGATAGCAATAATGAGGGATGTTCACATATCGGGTGTATAGATGTAGGAGGGAGCAATTGTGGATATATGAGTTACCCCGACTTTTGTTTTTCCACCCAACTATTTGCCTTTTGCCTTTGCTTGATTTTTCTTTATATTATTGCTCGGGGATCCGAGAAATTAGAGCATGCTGTGTATGATGTGAAGCAGTTATTACCCCCTTAAGGTGGGGTCATGATGTGTAAACTGTCGTGAATATTCCACTGGATAGTTTGTCACAACAGATCTACTAATATTATATTAAAACTCTGAAAATTTACACTATTACAATTTATTAAACTTTAATATCTGTGGATTTAACTGTAATTAGTGCATGCATGCGAATGGAAATTATGCAGGAAAGTAGAGAATGACAAAATAAGCACACACCAACACAAGACACAAGATATACTCTCTGGGAAACCCTTTTGGGAGAAAACCCAACTGGAAGGTGAAGCTGCTTCACTTTCTTTTTTTGTCTAGAAATATCACTGCAGGTACAAAGAAGTAATGCCTGTGGCCCGTGGGCTGCTACAGTGCACAAATCCTCTCTGTATGGTCTACCTCCTATCTCTCTTGTTTATCTTTGCTTAACTATGGAACAAAATGCTCTCGAAAGAATGGAATGCCTCTTCCTCCTAGTGGCCCAGTTATAACATAGCCCGATGGCCTACTAGTGGTTAAGTTTGACTACATCAACTCTTAACTAGAGTTACAAAATAGACTCTTCTAGTGTCTTTTACATCACAAACACGTGGCTAGCCCCTTTTCCATGAATAATGGGGGTTGGCGTGACATCCTCCCGAACTATGTGTGTGAAAACAAGAAGGTCAAATTCTGAGTGGCATAACGTTTGCATACAGACTCCGATTGATGCACTTCTTACACTGTTGGAAAGGTCTCTGTGTGTAGAATAACATGGAAAGGTGTTGTGCAAAATCGACAAAGTTTTACCCACAAAAAATGTCGTTTGGTGCCTCAAAATGCTCCCGAAGGTTTCAGACCTCGTTTCACCAAACTGGGCCCTGGCGATAAAAATGGTCCTCTGAGTTGATTTCTCTACTTTTTCCACTCCAAATGTATCAAGATGGATGACAAGCAATATAATGATGCAATTCTGATCAGGGCAGTTCATTGCCCACCAGGGGTTGGGACGTGCATGGGTTTTTTAATGATGTGGGGGCACTCACAGGGCCCTAGGAACCAGGGTGATGGCCATGATAAGGGGTAGAGGTAGAGATCATGTTTGGCTTTTGCCCACGTGCTATCAGTGTTTTAAAAACTGACTGGTTTGAATTGGAAATTGGTCAAACCGGCCAGTTCATTAGCCGACAAGGTCAAATCAAACTGGCAGAAAAATTGGGTTCGACCCCTCACTTCTCCCATAAATCACAAAACCGATGCTAACTGACCGATTTAGGATGGAACCTACCAATTTATGGTCAAACTGAACGATTCTGTCCTAAATCGACCGGTTAGCTGCCAAGGTCGCAGAGGACCCACGCAACGCAATTTGAGGAAGCTTCTAGGGTGTTTTGGGGGGGGAATCAAGGTTGTTTCCCTCCAAAAACACCTTCTCCAAGCTTTTAAAAGGAGCTCACCCCCTTCATTTGCTTCACACATCTCATTTGGAGTTTTTGTGAGTTTGATTAGGAGTTTGGAGAGTGTTGAGCTTTTGCTAGAGTAGTGGAACAATAGAGAGTTTGAGCTAAATAGTAGTCATGATGCCTCCAAAAGCCATGGATACTACATGGGCTCATTGTGATATGGTTGATGGCAAAATGATCTGCAAATATTGCCAAAAATCTATTGAAGGAGGGGGTATTAAAAGGTTCAAGCAACACTTGGCTGGGATAGGAGGCCATGTAAAGCCATGTGGAACACCAAATGAAGTAATAGGGCATATTAGGGCAAAATACCTTCAGAAGTTTGAGACTCGAGTCACTGAACCAATGGAAAAGTTTTTGACTTAAGCAGTTGCAAAGTTTAGGAGTCGAGACTCAACCAACTGAGTTTGATCATGATGACTCATGAGAAGTTTCAAGTGATAATGCTGATCACTATTATCATATATGTAGACTTGTAGTAGGCCAATGGTCTCATAGCTTGTAACATTGTTTTGGGACTTTATAGGACATTTAGAGCCTCATTTCTTATGTATTTTGTCGATAATATGTATTGCACTCGCTGCCATTTTGATATATTCGCCTTTACATGGTATATAAAAGAGCAAACTTTGCGTATTTTGTCTCTATTGGCTTGGAATCATGGTTTTAAATCTTAAAAATAGTTTTCTTTTCATTAAAAATTAATTATTTAATGTAGTTTTTAAAAAACCAGTTCATTTGGACTTGACCACTCTCGGTTTGAAATCCGGTTTATTAGGTGCACTAGTCTAGTCACCGGTTCCGATTTTTAAAACTATGCATGCTATATTAAGTGTCCCGACCATCCTTTGCATTTTACAATATTCTTTTCTTTTGTTGCTTGCTTGTGGCCATGATATGATTTTAATGTTCTTTTACCTACATCAACCTACAGGGCAACATTTCCAGGCTTGAACCAGACATGTGGACAAGGGGAGGGGGTGTGTCAATGTCTTGTGGACCTAGTGGTCATGTGGACCTAGAGAAGGAAAATGATGAAATAGGGTTTGTAATGTGCGGAGGGGAGTGAAAAATGTGGAATGGGAAAACGGGACCACACAACCAAAATCGAGGTTTCCCAAGTAGTGCCCTTCTTGAAACCATAGGTCAATAGGGGAAACCGCACAGAACTAGGATTGAGGATTAACCCCTCCCCCCATTTTGCTGAAAAATTTGTAACTAGGTTCAGTCTTCATAAATATCGGATGTACTTTTGATTTTTGTAGATTGTAAAATGGAATAAAAATTATTATTGTTATTTTGAAGCATGGGTTTCATGCTCAAGGTCTTTTATTTAGAGGTCAAGCACCCATTGAGTGCTTCTAGGGTTTGTCTTAGTTCAAGAAGTCAAAATAGTCAAGTTCATATGTTGAAGGCCCCATCGGGGACATTGTAATTTGTAAAAATAATTATTTTTGTGATTAAAAGTGTCGGAATACCCTCCAAGACCAAGTCGGCTTGGTAGCTAAGAAGTTGACCTATTTTGAGGAGCCATGTCCACCTTAGAAGCCTATATAAAGGAAGGAACTCGACCTCCTTTGGACACACATTCACTTCTCATCATCTAAGTGAAGGAAAAGCACAACAAGGCTAGCGAAGAAGGAGAAGGACGAAAAGAAGAAGTTTTGGGCTAATTCTCTCTTACACGTGCTAAGAAGAAAGGCTAGGGTTTGCTGCTTCAAGGTCAAAATTCTCTAGTTGTTGGAAGAAGGTCGAAGTTGCTAGAAGAAGAGCCTAATAGGTCTCTCTTTAGCCCTAAACAAGGAAGCAAGTCAAGCGAAGTTGTTGGGAGGCCATGGAAGACTATTTTTCACTCACACGTGTGGATGCAGTAGCAGTTTTAGGGGCTGAAAATTTCAGACCTGCAATATAGGCCGAAATTTTGTAGCTGGTGGTCAAAGTTGTGCTGCTAGAAGAAATTTGACTGGGTCTGACTTGGACAAAGGAAGCACATCATCAAGAAGGTCGGACTTGGTCTTGGAAGGGTGTTGGTCTCAATCTTGAGGTCTTGGAATTCATCAATTGAAGAATCTAGAAGAAGGGAAGAATTTTACTGGTTTTCCTCTAAAGTGGAGAGGTTTTGGTCCTAGCTTGCAGCCTATATCTTGTGTTCTTGTGTACTAGTTTTCTTATTTTGGTAGTTGTTTGATGATAAGAACAAACGTAATAATAAGAGAAGAAGCTAATAAGTAAGAAAAAGTAAAAATACATCACAAGCAGTTATCAAGTAAAGAGAAATCACCCTAACTACTGCCCTATAGATTTCTCAAGACATTTAAGGTGAGGGAATAAAACCATAGTCAAAACCCTTCCTTCTTCCTAGTCACCCAATAATCCATGCCCAAGATGCCCAAGAAAATCATGCACAAGCACCCAATTGCACAATGAAAAACATACCTTTTGGGTTGGATTGCCCACCTTCTAACATATGCTCTCGACAGATGGGCGAGGGGACATATGACTGATGCAGGGAGTAAAGATCAAATGGCACAATGTATCGGCTACAATGGTAGTTGACAGGGGCTGTTGGTTGTCGGTTAAAGAGAGATATAGGAGAAAATATTCTCTTATGGGGTCACCCACTTTTGGTGGGTAACAAGTCCTTCTACTCCCATTAGAAAAAAATTATATAATAGGAAGATCAACCTTTTAGTAAAGGTTGGGACCAACATTATACTTGATAAAAACAAGACTCATGAGCTATCGAGAATACCATGCCCGAGGTCCGTACAAACCTATCTTTAGTTTACAAACATGAGACTCCTTCTCATGTACCTCAAAGCCCTGAGGTTGTTCTATGTACACTTCTTCCTCAATCACTCCATTGAGGAAAACGATCTTTGCATCCATTTGATGTAATCTCCAATCCATAACAAAAATAATAAAAATAATAATTATAGTAGAAGTGTACCTAGCAACTGGAGCAAATGTCTCCTCATAGTCCTCTCCCTCTTTCAGGGAGAACCCTCATGAATCTCGCTTTGTACTTCTCTATGTTGCCATCTACAACTTGCTTGATCTTGTAGATCCACTTGGAAGTCATCACTGACTTCTCGACACAATTTCCCACACATCATTCTTCATGATGGATTTCCTCCATCATGGCATCCTTCCAAACTACCTGGTTGTATGCTCCCTTTGAACTAGGAGCTCATCTGGTCATTTGGCACGGTTCTAGATGTCAGTACAATTTCTTCCTTTTGAACATAAATCACTCTAGCTGAGTTTATGCTCGATCTTGGGAGAATCCTCTTGCCACAAACTTTTCTTTGTTCTTCCTGATGCTTCCATCTGCTGCTAGATTCTTGGCAGCCTTTACGATGTACCTGCAAACCTCATTAGGAGGCCATGGAAGAAACCATTATAACCAAGCAAAAAATACAAAGACAAGAGGCTGTACAAAAAATAAAGTAATAACAATCAAGAAGAAAGAAAAAATGAAATACTTATCTTTTGATCTAAGGATTGTAGGGAATTGTCAATTCCCTCTTTATCGTTGCCATTCTGCAATCTCATCAAAGCTAGAAATGCTCCTCCTCGAGTTATCCAACAACCCAAAATGCTCAATTGCAAGCTAATGTCATTTCCATTCCACCAATATACGCTACTACTAGCATTCAATATTCTTGGTCACATTCTAGGGTTACACAACCCCTTAGGACTTAAATATTCAAGTCATAACCTTCCAGGCTTCTAGGGTTTACAAACCCTAATTCTAGACTTGGTTCTTGAACCTCTGATTTGTTCAACTATAGCCAAACACAACCTCCAACTTGGAATTGTGGAGATGATCGACACTAATCATGGAATGCCTTAAACTTACCTTTGACATTGAAGGAGTAAGTCATGTGCTCTAGCAAGTACTTTTTCCAAGTTCACTACACTGACAAAGCCTTGTCTTTCTCCTTTTATGGATGTGAAATCTCAAGGGGTTCCAATAATTAAAAGACGTGACAAACCTCAAATAGCACCAATGGTTTAAAGGCCATTGCAAACTTCAAAGGGTGAATGCCTTGTACATCAACATGTACCTCTGTTGTATTGCAAGAAACAAAAGATCCCTGTGGTTCTAGACTAGCTTCCTTGTCTTCCATTATGAGGGAAATAGTCCTAACAGACTTTACAAAACAACTCAACAACCTCCTACTCTGAACAATAGCCCTAGTTTGTTGCCACGCTGGCCTCTCCATAGGCCTGGAACACTGTCGCATTTCGTGGTCACTAATCTGAGGCTTTTTGGCTTTTGTTGTTGTCACACTGAGGCCTTTCGCCCTACCTGCAATCAGTAGTTAAGCCCTCTTGGCCCCTTGCAACATAATTCTAGGGCTTCGGCACTCAAACAAAGATGTACAAAATTTCGGCCTCCTTTATTCCAACAGCAAACAGACTTGGCAGCCTCAAGAACCCTTAATGTTAGCCTTCTTTCCATTGTCCAACAGACCAGACCTTAGAGGAGCAACCAACGGTCGACCTCCTTCAGTAGGATAGATTCTCTTTCAAAACAGAAAGACAGACCTCAAATTCATAAGGTGATTGCCCTATTTCAACATGTTATCAGTCAATCAAGGAATGTTCAAAGTTCAAACTACCAACGATCCAATATATCCTTTGTAAGGCTTGTACTCTGCGTCTTTATTGACTAGTGCTGTCTCTTTAAAGGCTGCTCTTTCACCTGGGCTTTGATACCATTTTGATTTTTCAAAAAAATATGATCTTCTAAGCTGATAATTACTTTCCAATGAATACTTAAATAAATTAACTTATCACATACATCATTAAGCAATTATACATAGAAAATCTCAACAGTAATGCAATAATGACAGTAGAACCATAAAGAAACAGCCAAGCACAAAAGAGACACAAATTTACCTTGGGAAAATCCAACCTCGGGAAAAACCCAGCAACCTTTTCTTAGGAGAAATTGTTCAATTCAGCAAAGTACAATTTGATATTTCAAGTCAAACTTAGTGAAACGGACCACAAATTCCATAGGTCAAACCTGGTCAAATAGGCCAAAAATTCGACCTTCCTGCTGTTGCCTAGAATTCGGTCAATCCCAGTCAACAGGGTCAAAATTTGGCCTCCTGCAGCTGCCAGAAGATTTGGTCAACCTACCCAGAATTTGGTCAAACTATCTAGAACTGCAGCCTGCACGTGTAAGGTCAAGGTGCTGGTCAAATGCTAGATAAATTTGGCTGCCATTGAAAATCATCTTCCTCAAGAAACTCGGCCTCTTCCTCAGTTCTCTTCGCATGTGTGAGAGAGATGTAATGTTTTGGTGAAGTGTGGTTGTCCAAATGAGAAGTTTGACTGTCTATTTATAGAAATTTTTGGATGCCCAAGTGGTGCATCCTTTAGCTGGGCCGACCTATACTTTGGGGCTGACTCGAGCAATCGAATTCAAATTCTAAATTTTAATTTCCCTCCTTTTCATGGGCTGACTTGTAGCTGGGGAATACCTACTGCAGCTACTAAAAAATCAACATTTTCAGCCATCGGAAATGCTGCTTTAATCTTTCTCTTGTTTACCTATTCTATAGCGTTTGATATTTTATTGTCTGTCATCACTTGTGGGCTATTTTTATTATTGCTGTCATAAATTTTGTATGCTATAAATGGTCTTTATTTCAAACTCTAGTTTATAACTTTTAAGGTAGCATGTGTTTGGAATCTATTTGAGCATCTCCAGGACTTATCTCAGCCCTCTAGACTTAGCGATTGGTTCTTTGAACTCACCACCTCATTTTCACCTAAAGCCTTACCTTATTGAATATATTTCTAGGGTGTCTAATTAACAAGTTCCTCACAGGGTATTTAACCCGTAAATCCTTTGGTTAATCTTTGAGACCTGTCGGGGAAGCCTCCCTTGTGGGGATAATATCCATCCACAAAACAATAAGGGAACAACCACTAAGGTGATGGTGGTGGCTGATCTCATTGTTGCCCTTAACCTAGAGTGCCAAGTGATGCATTACACTAGGTTGCTAGATTTTGTGGTAACAATGCTGCTGATCTGAACTTTGATATGATCCAAGGCTTTAGTGTGGAGGGGATTTGTGTTATGAGAAAAATGTTCAATCCTTGAAGCTTATCTCTTAATACTCCTTGTTTAAAACTTTAAAGCCTATTATTCTCATTTACAGCTCACATTTCGATGTCAAACATTTATTGTTCAGATATTGATGATATTTTGTTCTCAGTGTTTGACTGTTAAAGATGAATTCTTAAAGCTCATTGTTTGAAGGTCGATTCAGTTTCATAGATCAAGTTCAATGTTCAACATTTGTCATACAAACTTCAAATATAGACAATAATCAATCTTAATGTTCACATGCTGGAGCTCATTGTTGACTGCTTGATTTAATATTGAAATTTCAAAGCTTATTATTAACTCTTGACCTTTATTAATGGTTATAATCTTGTCTTTATATTGTTCATCTAGAGAGGGGGGACACAATGACTTTGTATGACCCTTCTTAATTTTGGTAGAATTGTATATTTTTGTTACTTTGTTCAGTTTATCACATGCTTGTTGTCCATATGTAGGAGATGGTCCATATATGTGAATCGTGTTACTGTGATTAGTCTACAAAAACTACCCTGCATGATTATATGCATGGCTAGTAACATTAATTTGATATGGCTTTATCTTAGATGTATTCTGCCACATATCTTTACATTTTTTTGTGACTGTCCTATGATTATGTATTTAATCTTTTGCAGAAAGTTGTAGTATGGCGGGGAGACAAAAACAAATGGATGGCGAAGACAAATTTTGTTGAAATTCGATCATTCTTGCATCTTTTTAGAAGTTTTGATAGGATGTGGACCTTTTTTATATTGGCTCTACAGGTAAAGATGGAGTTCTTGGATTTCTATGTGTCAGCAATATTGATGTTACATTATACATTTTTCTCATCAATTTAGCTAATACTGAAATTGTTATCTTTCCTTGGATTTTCAGGCAATGATAATTATAGCATGGCATGGTAAAGGCTCACCAACTGAACTATTCTCTGGATCCATCTTTAAAGATGTGCTAAGTGTCATTATAACAGATTCCATATTGAAGCTTCTGCAAGGTACATATTCTTCATTTTTGCATAATTGCAGTCAGTAGAAATCACATGACAAGTGCTTATGGTTGTCATTGTTTCTATTTTTATGATTTAATATTTTATATGAATCTATTCATAGCCTTATCTTATGAGACATTGAGAAGTGCTCAATTCATTTTGCAAATTAAAATAAAACTCATATTTTTTCCACGTCTTGATACATAGATCACAATTCCAGGGCTTTAGAAATAACAGTGTAAATATTCAAATGACACCCCCTAGTTAAAATAATTACAATGTTTAATTGCCCTGCCTTTTGTGATCTAAAATAACCGCTTATCATTAATGGAAGGAGGCAGAGAGAGCTGCATTTGCACTGCTTCACAAACGAGATATAAATATATATGGGAAATACTCTAGAACAGTCTTATGGAAAATCTAAGTGAGAAAATCTACCTAGGTGCAATGTTCAGAATGTTGGAGAATCAAGTAGGGCAGCTAATTAAACAATTCTCCTTATCCTTAATAATTGCTTGTGAACTTTAGTTAGCTTCTTCTTGTTCTTTATTAAATTCTCTTCATCAAACAATTATCAAGAGCATAAACCATAAGGATCATAAAAGAAAGAGGATATAAAATATAGGCTCCAAGCTAGGGCAAAACCCTTCGAAGGGGAAAACCCGGAATTAATCTCTTCTCTTCTTATAGAATTAGTTCAAATGAGAAATCCAAAACCAAATCCCAAAGTCAAACCTTCTCCAGGCACCAAGTCAGCCCTTCAAACGATCTTCCTCCAGACAAGACAAGATCTACCAAATTCAACGAAAGTCAACTCTTTCAAGGTCTGCTCCAAACAAGGTTTCGGCCTCCAATTCAGATATGCAATTTTGGCCCTGCAACAACTGCAGAAACCCTAGTTTTCTTCGCACGTGTGGGCAGAAAAGTCAAGATTATAGTCTCCTTCTTTCACTTTTATTTTTCTCCTTGTCTTCTTGTTCCTTTACTCTTATTTTCTTCTTCTTTCTTGCTTGAGATGCAAACTACAAAAGTGTGTCCAAATGAATCGAACTAGCTTCCTTTATATAGCCTTCTCATGAGGTTAAATTACCTCAAACTGGGCCGACTTGGTCTTGGAGGTCAAATTTGACTTTCTAGACTAAAATATAATATCTTTTACATGTTACAACTTGCCCAATAGAGTTTTATACAAATGATAAGAACTCTCTTGACTCAAGAAGAATATTCTTTTGACTTGACAAAGTCCAGGAGCATGAAATGCATGCTTGACCTAGATGACCAACAAAATGGTACATGAAACCCATGCTTAAAATAATAATTTTCTTTCTTCTTTTTCTTGTTACATAATGACATGAGTACAATGACAATTATGAAGACCGAAAATAGTTACATTTTTCAACACTCCCTTTTAGCTAGGGAGGTATTCATAATTGTACAACCGGTACAAAGATTCTCTCAAGCTGAAATATTCTCATAAGAAGAGTTCTATTGTTAAGCCATTCTTAATCATTAACATCATAACCAACATTGTCAACATAGTAAAGGCTTTAACTGACAAGCTTTATTTATATTAGAGCATGACGCTAAGAGGTTTTACGTGAGACACCACACTACCTTTAAAGGCACATACCCCATCCAAATTTCACTAGGCATGTCCTTTTAGGACTATTCTTATCTTCAATTACCCATCCTCAAAGAATTCCAGTGCTCTTCAACCACTCTTATCTTGGATACCTGACCAATCCTCCAAGTGTGTCAGTCAACTTCCTATCTTGGATTATTTATCCTCAAGGAGTATCAATTTTAGATGCTTATCCAATCCTCCATTCTCCTTCCTAGTGCCTTCACTAAGACTTACGACTGTTGGTCTTGGTTTAGTGCATGACGCATGGAGAATATAATGTTTTTAACATCACTCCCTGTCAACCTAGAGATGAGATCTTCATTCCCTCTTGATTGGGGAATGGATCCTTGCTCCTTCGCAAACTTTTAAGGTGACTTCTTACTCCCTCCAAAACAGAGAGGAGATTCTTTTACTTCCTTTCATTTGGGAAGCTTTCTAGTGTGTCTTCATCAATACATCAGATACCAGTCCTTTATGGAGATCTTCAAGTAGTTACATGGCTCCTCCTCTTCTTCGCATCTTCATTAAATTGAGCTTTCATCTTTCTGAATGTAGTGGAGCCAAACTGTGGTAGCATTCAGGCCATCAACCTTTCATATCAGTTTCTTCTAGTCATCATCAACAAAGGCATTATATTAAGTCAATCAAAGTAGAACTTAGTCATAGCTCCCTTTAAAGATGAACGTGATGAACATCGGGTTATCTCTTTGTATTGCTCCCTCTTAATCCCAAGATGATGTAAACATCTTGACCACACAATCCTTCAAGGATTACCAAAACCATCCACTCAATCCACGTATCTATTGAATTGAGTTCAAAATCAACAATTGTAGATATACTAGCCTCCTTTGCCTTCATGCATTTCTGCAATATCCTTCCAGGTAGCAAAAACATATATTGACCAAATAACCAAAACCAGTGTTGTTAATCGCGCTTTTTTGAAAAATTTGCGCGTTTTTCCCCAACGCGATTTAATTGCGATTTTTATTCCAAAAAATCGCGCATATTTTTTTTTTAACGATTTTGTCCGAAAAAATCGCAGGCTGGCGGGACAGCGCGATTTATAATGAAATATTGTTTTTTTTTGGTCATTTGGACAGTGGGCATGTGCGGGAGGAGGAGGAAGTGTTGGAGAGAGCAGGTGAAGAGGGTTTGTGACCGAATCTAAGTGCTTGGAGGACAAATTCAAGAGGAGACCACCGATTTCTCCATAGAAACGGTATGTAGATTAATTTTTTTTTGTTTTCATTGTTTAAAAACTTTGTTTTTCTATGTTTTTCATTGTTTTTGGTTGGGAAACTTCATATGGGCACCATTTTTCTTTTGTTTTCATTGTTTTTAAAAAACAATTTGTATTTCTTCATTGATTTGGGATGGGTAACTTGGTATGACTATGGGAACCAATTTTTTTTTTTGTTTTCATTTTTTTAAACATTGTTTATGTTTTTTGATTTTCATTGTGTTTGGCATTTGCCATTTGGTTGGGTAACTTGGGTTTGGAACTTTGGATTTTGGAAATTTGTAACTTGTAATTTTGTAAATGGCAAATGCTAAATTGTAATCCTAAATTCATATTTCCTAATCCTTATTTTCCCATAGGTTTGCATCTTCAAAGTTCAAAAACAAACATGCCAAGGAAATTGGATCCTTTCTGGGAATATGGTGTGCCTCATGCTCCGAATGATAGACAAAACTTGAGTTGCAAGTTGTGTGGAAAGGAGATAAGCGGGGGGGTGTATAGGTTGAAGTATCACCTTGCACAAATCCTTGGACATGATGTGGGGCCTTGTATAAATACAAATGCTGAACTTATCCAAAGAGCCATGAGAGCATTGGGAGAATTAGAGCAGACTAGAGAGGCCAAAGA
>APFE030541181.1:2131-103989 GCA_000404065.3 Pinus taeda | reverse complement strand
CTAGGGCTTGAACTTGCAGCTGCACTTTGGCTGGAAGCCATTGCTGCAAAAATAAATTTAAAAAACAGATCTATAAATAAAAAACGTATTTCATATTTCTGGCTGCATAAACCCTAGAAAAATTGAAGAAATAGTTAGAAAAAACTAACAAAATGAATGTAGCTTACCCAAATTATTTTTCTGTGGCTGAAACTACCTTAAAATGCCAGAAAAAAGGAGAAATATGGCTGTAGCTGAGCCAAATTTGTTGCAAAAATCAATTTAAAAACAAATCTATAAATAAAAAACGTATTTCATATTTCTGGCTGGATAAACCCTAGAAAAATTGAAGAAATAGTAAGAAAAAACTAACAAAATGAATGTGGCTTAACCAAATTAATTTTCTGTGGCTGAAACTACCCAAAAATGCCAGAAAAGAGAAGAGAAATATGGCTGTAGCTGAGCCAAATCTGCTGCTGAAATCTCTTTCTCTTGCTGCTGAAATCTTTTTCTCTTGCTGCTGAAATCTCTTTCTCCTACTACTGAAATCCACTTTGCTCACTGCTCAAAACACCCTAGCTGAAAAAACTGTCAGTCTCCAAGAGAAACGACTTGCTGAATAGTGTGATGAGAGAATGAGACAAACTTCTCTTTTATAAGTTTAGACAGGCTTCTAGAACCCATTAGATAGCCTAAAAACAATTAAAAACAAATTAAAAAAAGAAAATTAAAAAAAAAACATGAATTTTTGGAAACGTGGGGCTGTACGGCCGTGAAACGCATTTCCGGCCGTACCACCCACGTTTCCATTTCGGGAAACGTGGTGGTACGGCCGGAAACGCGTTTCACGGCCGCACCAAACGCTGAAACGCGTTTCGTCCCAGTTTCCTCAAGGAAACGGGCCTCCCCCCACGTTTCCTGCAACATAGCATTGACCCCATAGTTCATCAAATGGAGTAGTATCTTTCCTTGAGTAGACATTGTTGCACACTTTTTGTCAAAGTTCCAAGGAAGCAGATATGGCAATTTTTTTTTCGAAGGATGGGATCATCAATCATCAATTTATTGAGTCTTTGTAAACCCATTACGCAAATTTGTAATGTAAATGACGCTAGTAAGATCATGTATGTATGCAACAACTTAGGTAAGTCTATTATTTTGGCGAAAGTTTCATCCTAGGAGGTTTTTCGTTACACTGATTCATCTGTGTTTGTAAACACGAATGGTCGATAAAGTTTTTCCCTCCAACCTCATCAATCATCAATTTATTGAGTCTTTGTAAACCCATTATGCAAATTTGTAATGTAAATGATATTAGTAAGATCATGTATGTATGCAACAACTTAGGTAGGCCTATTATTTTGGCGTAAGTTTCATCCTAGGAGGTTTTTCGTCACACTGTTCCCCCGTGCCCAGAACCTTAGAACAATCCACGCTCTTCCTGTGTATAATTTATGATGTTCTTCCTCCTTCAGTTTTCCTTTCCTCAGTTCTTTTCCTTCCTTCCCCCCCCACCCCCCTTCTAAAAATCTTCTTAGTAGTTTTTATCTGTTTTCTTGGTGGTGGCCGCTCTTCCACCAGCAGCCCACCGCTTAGCCTTCTCGTGACACCTTCCATGTCACATATCATATATATCTCTGTTATGGTCACGCATGTATTTATTTTATTTATAATTTAATTAATTAATTTCTTTATGATTTATAAAGTACTTCTTTTGATATAGATTATTTCTATATATATATATTTTTTAATTTTTATTAATTTATTATATAATTATTTTTTTGTTTAATAATCTGAAATATATAATTTATAGATAGGTCGTTACAACTTAGCATCCTCTCAATCACTTCTGCAAGTTCCCAAGAATCTTGAGAGTTCGCCATCGTGAAATGAAAACGAGAACTAACCAAACAGTTGACTGAAGACTGACTGTCCAGACCACTGAGATCTTCAAACAATTTCCAGCAAGGGGGTGGGAGGCCGAGCGCATTGATATAACGAGATGGTTTAAAGCCTGTCACGAGCCACTCTGCGATGAAAAGACAATATTCTTCATTGCAGAACCACTAACATTGTAGGACTGCACTTGAGGGACAATCCGATTCAGGTGAATTAAATTCTTCCTCTGCAAATGAGCCTTGTCTTCCTTGTTGCGTCAGATTTGAGCATGATCCGAGTGATTCTCCATTAAGAGGAAATGACCGGAGTTATAGAGGAGAGTGTTGAGATGTGTCCACCTGTACCTCAACATTAAACACTTGTTAACCTTGCCGCAATTTTGAGGACGAGGAGGGAGGGGAAAACTCTGGGAGGGAGGATCCTGGTGGCCCACCTCGTCGGGAACCTTTGACACCATACGTTTGATATGTCGTAGAACCATAGAGTTGGGACTTAACATTTTAAGGAATTGGGACGAAGCACCTCCTTTTATTAAGGCTAATTTTTCCTTGGATCATCGAAGATCCTTTCTTTGCTAATGTGTCAATCTCTGAATTTAGATGCTGGAGGATATGAAAAAAATTTACACCTTCCAACTTGGACAATAGGGAAAGTATTCTTTGACTGGTGGGCTCAGAATCTTTTGTGATGGTTGCCTTAACCTTTGTAAATTGACCAATTACCAGCATTGAATTCTCAAATATATTATGATTTGTTATTTTTAAGTTCCAACGCAACTTCAAGGCCTTTCCATAAGGCCAAAAACTCAGGAAAGTTGTTGGTTGCTCTTCCGATACCCCAAGCAAATTGATGCACTATTTTTCCATCAGGAGCATAAAGGATCCCTCCCGCTCCAGCCTCCCCCATAATGTAATATAATTTTCATAAATTTATTGTTATCATTTTCTTTTTGGTCAAGCATGTTCTTCATGCTCAAAAAGTCAAAAAGAGTCAAAGAAAGTTTGTATTTGAATCTTGCCATATTTGACATTTGAAAGAAAAAGATAAAGGATTTTTATTTTAGTCAAAAAGCGTCAGTCAAAGGTCCAAGTTGGCCCTCCTTGTCGAGTCGGTCTGTGTGTCTGTTTATCACCTCTCTGAACAGCTATATAAAGGACAGCTATTTGACCACTTGCGAGACAATGAAGTACACACATCAAACACCGATCTCTGCACCAAAGAAAGAAGAAAACAAGCGAAATTCAGAGGAGGAAAAATTGAAGAAAAAAGAAAAGACCAATTTTTTCTGTCTTGTCTCTGTCACACGTGCGAGATTCTGAAATTTTCTAAAGTTTGTCACAGGACTGCAATTCAACCTCTGTAGCAGGACTGAAAGCTCTGAAGATTTTTGACCAGTTTGCAGAAGATTTAACCTCCTTTGAGTTCTGTTGACTTTGACCTGTTGGAGAAGATTGAAAGGAGGGCTGACTTGGAATGTTTGACAGCTTTTGGTCTTGGTATTGGACATCTCATTTTTATTTGATTCTGTAAGAAGAGGACTGTTGGTTTTTCCCCCTTGTGGGGTTTTGACCTGGCTTGGAGCCTAAATATTGGTGTCTCTTGATTTCTTGTGATATTTATGTTTTGCACAGTTGTATAATTGCATGATGAAGTAGACATTATATATAATAAGAGTAACATTAACATTCACAAGTAATTATCAAGAAGGAGAATCAAGCATCTTTTTCATTACACTTGATTTTCCAACACCTGAAAGTGACTCAACAATACTTTAACCTTGTACAGCTTGCACACTAATTCTACATTATTAAATTTTTGCTTTTGCAGCGATTCTTGATATAATTTTTGGCTGGAATGCAAGAAAATCTATGAAATTTGAACAGATTCTGAGGTATATATTGAAGGCTGTGGTTGCTGCTGCGTGGGTCATCATTCTTCCAGCTTGTTATGTCCATACCTGGGAGAATCCTAGTGGTCTTGTGAAAACTTTCCAGAACTGGGCTAGCGGGTGGAATTTCCCTTCCTTGTATATTTTAGCCGTTGTAACATATTTGTTGCCTAATGTGCTTGCGGTGATTTTCTTCATGTTTCCCATGCTGAAGCGGCGTATTGAAAGTTCAAGCTGGCGCATTTGTACTATTCTGACATGGTGGCAACAGGTACGCATGTTATAAATCTGTATCTTGAACATTAACATCCTACTGAAAGTTATTTAGCTCTTCAATATTCTATTTCGCAGATTGTTTTAAACCTGGGAAAACAACTCCTTTGGTCTTTGAGAAACAGATTCCTATGTTGAATATGATAGCATGCAAATTTGAAGTACTAGTTGTCCTAGTACAGTGTTAATATCTGAATCCTCAGTGCAGCTTGGTTGATAAGACACCTTATTTGTTAAATTTAATGCAAGTTCCATTACTGTAATAGCACTATCTGGTATATACTCAAACAAATCTATCTCTGGTCATTTGCAGCCACGCCTGTATGTTGGACGGGGAATGCATGAGGATTTGTCCTCTCTTTTCATGTTAGTTTCATTATGATCTTATTGCCAATGCCAACTGTATTTGAATTTTAGAAATATCGTGGTTGAGATGAGATTTTAAGATTGCTTTTTATATTTATGTTTCATGTTCATATCTTTTTGATAGCTTATTTGGTAGATCTCCAGGTACACGATGTTTTGGATTCTACTTCTTATAAGCAAGTTAGCTTTTAGCTACTACATTGAGGTAATAAATCATCTTCTATTTGAGCAGATTTTGCTTTGAAGAAAACGGTTCTGTATACAATTTGAGCAGAAGGGTTACGTAGGAAAATATATTCATCTAAATATTGGGAAAGAAAGATGCAAGGGTTAAAATTGAAGTATAATAGTACAAGTCGAACTATACCACAAATAAATTATTAAAATAATTAAATTTTCTATACCCAATTTTCAATCAGATCTTTAAGTGTCAGTGGGTTGAAATTCATAATATATATTCTTTCAGATAAGGCCGCTGGTTAAGCCCACAAAGGTGATCATGCAGATGAGTGTTGGCAATTATGAATGGCATGAGCTTTTCCCACAAGGTGAGAATACTTATGCAGTATGCTTAGAAGTCCCGTATAAGATCCACTTTCACATAAATAGATTTTGCTAATGTGGCTTTCATCCATGTTGCAGTAAGAAAGAACATTGGGGTGGTGATTTCTATATGGTCTCCAGTAATTCTTGTGAGCACAGAAATCAACTTTCAAAATTATGTTGTTTATGGTGCTAAATTGTTGAAATATTTGTTGTGTATGTGAAATACCAATTTTCTGCATTGGGCTTTGTACCTACACTAATTATTTATTTATTTTTAGGTCTATTTCATGGACACACAAATTTGGTATGCCATCTTCTCAACTATATTTGGAGGCATCTATGGTGCCATTCGCCATCTTGGCGAGGTGTGATTCTTTTCTAAAGTCATGTTAATCTTTCATCTAAATTTTAATCATTGCAGTAACTTATTAAGAGGACACACGCCATTTCAAGTTTTGAGCATGCACTTCATTCTTTCTGTTAGACACATGCCTGATTTTCTTGCTGCTCTGTATTCTGCTTGTGGCTTTCATTCTCAGATACGAACATTGGGTATGCTAAGGTCTCGATTCCAATCTTTGCCTGGAGCTTTCAATGAATGTTTGGTGCCAAAGCCAGAAAAGCAGAAAAAGGGTTTGAAAGCATTATTGTCACAGACATTTGAGCAGGTGAAGTATTGCTTTATATATACATAGATATATTTTATCGATAAAATAAAGCTTTCATTGATAATCAAAAGGTCAGCTACAGGTGCCACAGTACAACCATATCTGCCATGATAGCATGATGTCTAGGAGCTCCTATCTAGGAGTCTTCCCTGTCTAAACTGCCTACATCAGTACTATATAAGAACTTTCCTTTTTAGTAATACAGGGCTGATCATACATACAAAAACTTCAGGAGTATTTGCATATAGCCAGGTTACAAGCCTATAGAGAGTCATTAACGGAGACAGAGAGCAAGTGGAGACAAAAAACCATCTCAGCACACCCATTACTTCTTGGTTTTATCTTTATCTTCAATTTTTGCTTCACATAACTTTCTAAATGTTGCAAGGGGTGTCATATCGCTACTACATGTCTTTGAGCTCCCATATTTGGTCCTTTATTTTAACTAGCTAAACCTTCTTTGGAGAACTCATACCAACTTCCTAGATGTTATGAACCATGCACCTTAAAATTGATAAGAAACCAATAATTACAGTCTCTTCGAGGGGGAAACCTCCTTTTACAATAAATACAATGTACAAGACAAGATTTGATGATCCTAATACTAGGTCTCCTTAGTGTGTGTGTGTGTGAGAGAGAGAGAGAGAGAGAAAAGGTATACTTTTAATAAAATGGTACCATGGAAGGTTCTAGCCTCCATAACAATATAACAATTAAAATGTAATCACTCAATATTTAGGGCTTAATATATATGGCTTAACATGCCCCTTGTCTTCAAAGAAGTATTGTCCTCAACAATTGACTAACAACCAATGATTCCACATGAATAAGTCATCTTCACATGTCACCTCTTGCACCAGTAGGTTCTTCTGTTTGATGAGGTACTCCTCAATTGTTGGATTACTTGGCTCCTTAGTCCTTGTTTCAAGGATTGTTTCTGCTTCTAGTATGCCTTTTCTTTCTTCATTTATCTCTGATACACTTGCAGGGTGCAAATGAATAGCATAGTCATGTTCTCCAGCAGGTGGAAGACACTTAGGCTGCAAATACCTTGGAATGATTGTTGATAACTTTACAGAGATCCCATCACATAGATGATATTGACATTTGAACATCTAGTGAACACAATTGTGCAATTACACCCTGGTGCCCCTACTTGAGTAGTTTTGTCATTCCATTAGAGATTACCACTTTAGAGGGTTTCCCTTGGATACCTATAAGCTCTATTTCTTTTCCCTCTAAGGTAAATCTTATGAAGAGATCTTGAAAATTAAAGGTCACTGTTCCCATTGATTGTTACTATTAGACCCCTAATACAACATCAACACCACCTGCTTGTATTACAATCATGGGACTATCCAATGAATACTCCCCCATATTGAGCTTAATACTATGGCACTTCCCTGAAAAATTTATGGTACCTCCATTTACAATCATTACTTGAAACTCTGGTGCTAGATATATGAAACCATTGACAAGTTTTGCTGATTTGTAATTTGAAGTTATGGGTACTGCAAAATCAATCAACATTGCTATCTTTTTTCATTGATATATTCTTCTATCTTGAGGGTTTGTGGAGTGTTGATGTCGGCCTATGCATGACATGATATTTGTAGAAAATTAATGATCTGAACCCTTACCCTAGTTTACAAGTTTGCATGTGTTTATTTGGCATGTTGCCTCTCAAACTAGTAGGGGTCCTAAAAGGGGATTCTTGAAGGGCTATCACTAGGTCAAGGGTAGCAATGGAGCAATAGCCCACTGTCACATTGGCTAAGGCTCCTTACTCTTTACGAACTTTCACCGATGGGAGGGGACTCGTTATAATAAGGATCACGAAATTGAATGGATCAATGATAGGATGAGAGGTGATCCTGAAAGCCTATTCAAAAGAGAGGCTCAAATATAAGGCTTGCTTGCATTGAAAGCAAGATGGAAGGCTCTCTAGGAAGGGATTAAGGGATTTGTAGGGCTAGGGTTTGAGTATATGATTTGTCTAGAAGATTCTTGTCTCCTAAAATCCTTGTAAGAAACTTTGCTTCCAAGTGGTCTTTGTGAAATTGGCTTCAATAAGTTGTGGGACCACATGGGACTAAGTGGATCCGAGGTTAGTCTTATGCAGGATTTAGGGAATGCATGTTTGGGTGCCTCTTATGCCAAAAGTCAAATGTGTGTCCTCTAAGCCCACTTGTCCTAAGTGCATCCGTGCAATAAACCCAAAATGAGAAAAATTGATATTTACTTAGCAAAATACAAAATAGGAATATCACAGTCCTCCCCGCCAAAACATTGCTTGTCCTCAAGAAAATGCAATGAAGGATGCTGGAGTATCTGGATTCTGCTCCCCCTCCCAGGTGGCATGCTCATCTCGCAGATTCCTCCATCGGATCAAAAACTCCTTTATGACCTTGTTTCTCAAATGCTTCTTCCTGGTATCCAAAACGACCTCTGGTTCCAGAACCAAATGCCCCTCATTGTCCATAGGGGTAGCTCTGTCGTTGCTGTAACCTATTATCCCAATGCCTTCTTCAGGCAAGATACATGAAAGATGTTGTGCACCCGGCAACCGCGGGTAGCTCCAGCTCATATACTACCTCCCCCACCCTCCGAGTGACACGATATGGTCCATAGAAGTGGGGTTTGAGCTTCTCAACGCCCTTCTGTTTGAGTGTAGACTGCCGATATGGTTGAAGCCTCAAGAAGACCAAGTCCCCTACTTCGAACTGGCTCTCAACTCTGTCCTTGTCTGCATAAAGCTTCTGTTGGTTTTGGGCCATCCACATGTTGTCTTTAAGAGCCCTCAAGATGTCTTGGCTCTCTCGTATCTAGTCCTTGGCCCTTGGGGCCCTGTTGTCTCCAAACATAATGTCAATGAAAGACGATGCATCATAACCATACAAGGCTCATAATGGTGACATACCTATAGACATGTGGTACGTAGTGTTGTAGTAGTATTCACCCAAGTGCAGCCACCGTATCCATGCTCTTTGTTGTCATGTCACATAGTTACGCAAGTAGCCCTCCAACCACTTGTTAACTATCTCTGCCTGCTTGTTTGTCTGAGGGTGATAACTGGTACTTAGAGTGAGCTTAGTACCCACCAATTGAAACAACTCCTGCCAAAATCCACCCATGAACCGACTGTCCCGGTCACTTACAATGGTCTTTGGGAGACCATGTAACCGAAACACCTCCCTGAGGAACAATTCGGCCACTTGTGACGCCAAGTACCGGGTTGAAATGGTGAAGAAATGAGCAAACTTTGTCAGGCGGCCCACCACTACCTAAATGCAGTCTTTGCTTTGTACTGTGGGCAAGCCGGTAATGAAATCCATCGATATGCTCTCCCATTTCCTCTTAGGAATGGGAAGTGGTTGCAATAGGTCTGAGGGGTGTGATTGCTCACCTTTGTTCCACTGACATGTGTCACACTCTCGGATATGCCTCAGAACATCATCCTTGAGGCCCCTCCATGCAATGCACTCTCTAATGGCCCTGTATGTCTTTGTGCACACCTGGGGCACTGCTAGTGGGGCATCATGTAGAATCTTCTCCCTTAGTTAGGAGTTGGGTACCGAGTAAATCCGGTCTCGAAAGTAGATCACCTCGTTCATCACCCTGTACCAGTCATTTATCACCAACCCATCAAGGACCTCACACGCGAATCGATCTTTGGAGTACTCCACTAGTAGTTGCGCCCTCCAATCTGGGGCAATGCTTATTAGAGAAAGAGTGGCTGGCCTCCTGGACAACACATCAACCACCACGTTGTGCTTCCCTTTGACATACTTAATGCCAAAGTTATATGCTTGGAGCTTGCTCACCCACTTTTGCTGCCTCTGCTGCAACTGTTATGCTCCAAGAAGAATTTGAGGTTGTTGTGATTTGTTTTGACTTTAAACCTATTCCCCACCAAATACTGCCTGAACTTGGCCAACGCATGCATGATGGCCAACATCTCCTTATCATATATGGAGTACAATAGCTCATGGGGCAGTAGCTTCCGATTCTCGAAAGCTATGGGGTGCCGACCCTGCATCAACAGGACCCCCAAACCCACTCCTGATGCATCACACTCCAACACGAAAGGTTGAGTGAAGTCAGGGAGTGCCAACACTAGACAACTACTTGTGACCTCCTTGAGGCGGTCAAAAGCCTCTTGCGCTATAGTGGTCCACTCGAATGCCCCTTTCTTTGTCAAGTCAGTGAGGGGTGCTGCTAGTTGGGAGAAGTCCTTCACAAACTTCATGTAATAAGTGCAGATGCCCATGAAACCCCTCAACTCGGCCACTTTTTGAGGCTCTAGCCAATCCTAGATAGCTTAGATCTTCTTCTCATACTCTCACACTATCCATGATTCCACCTCAATGATGTGCCCTAGATAGAGCATCTCAGTCAACCAAAACTCACACTTGGACAATTTAGCATAGAACTGCTGCTCCTCCAGAATGCGTGGTACTGTCTCAAGGTGCTGCAAGTGCTCATCCCAACTCCTTTTGTAAATCGGTATGTCAACAAAGAATTGTTGAAGAATCTAGGGCAATTAGATATAATAAGATTCTTCTAGACTTGATAACAATTTGTGAAGCACTTTTACAATTTATCTTGTTAGCTTAGTCTGCTATTCTTCTTATTAGTGTGTGTGTGTTTACTTCATCAAACTACTACCAAAACACAAGATGTTGGTTCTCTGTTAGGGCAAAACCTCTCTCTTTTAGAGAGGAAAACCCTTTCGTAAATTTCTTTTATTGAAGCTTCTATTGATCATTGCCAAACCCTAGACCCTTGACAAGAATATCCTCCAAGCACAAGTCAAATCCTTCTTCTTTCACTTTGTTTCCCGACACTTCGTTCTTCTTCCAGCAACTGATGATAGTCCTTGTTATGTTAGCTCTTAGAAGAGATACTTTATCTTTGATCCTTAGCGAGGTCCTTCACTAATGAGGATACCTTCCTTCTCTTGACCAACCGAGCTCCTTCTTGATGTGAGGTTGCAGACTTGATGTGTCAGTACTGCAGCCCTAGTTTCTCGCACGTGTGAGAGGTTTCCTTGTGTATTTGACTCTTTTCTCCTTCTCTTGAGTAGGAGGCCTTATAGGCCTATGTTTCTAGCCCAAATAGTGAGAGATGAGCAACTGTGATGTTGCTGTTGTAGTGATTGCAAACAACCCTTCTTTCCTCGCACGTGTGACTGCAATTCACCCTAAAAACAGTGCTTTAAACTTCGGTTATATCTCCTCCTTCACTGCACTAGAGGCTCCTTATACTTGTCTTTCTTCACCCTTTACTCGGATTCTCTTGCTCGCTGATTTCAGAGTTATGATTGATTGTCATTGGAGGAGTGGACAACCTCTATATATAGAGGTTTGTCCCTCCTTTAGGCCGACTAGGAGACTGTATGCTGACTTGACTATTTTTCTTCGAAATTGCTTCTTTTGGTGATGTCGTTGCATGGAGGACTTGTGACTTTGCTTGGAGGTATTCTTTTGACTCTTATACAAATATATACATGTTGTAACATGCCCTTAAGGGTCTTCAACATTTTCTTTTGAGTCTTTGACTAACCTATAACACTTTGACATGCACTAGACCTATTTCAATGAGCAAGAAACTCATTGATAAATATAACAAAAATAATATTTCTTTTCTTGTATAAATACAAATATCAAAATTACATTTATGAAGACTGAACCTAGTTACACTTTCTTCAACACTCCCTCTTAACTAGGGAGGTATTCATAGATCATTACAAGGTGTGTTTGGCTATTTTTTCAATCTTGAAGAATTCACATAAGAGAAACCAGAATGGAAATCCATTTGTTATAACATCATAGTAACCAACATTGTTTATAGCAAGGCCTTGACTAACAACTCTATCTCTTATAAGATTAGAGCACAATGTTGGCGAGACCAATGACTTATAGACACCTTAATCACTGTCTCTCAAGGTACATACCCACCCAGGTGTTCACTTGAGTATGACCTTCTAGGATTATTCTTGTCTTGGATTCCCAATCCTCAAAGAATATCGGTCCTCTTGCCTACTCTTATCTTGGATGCCCTACACATCATCAAAGAGTATTGGATGCCAGATGATTACTCAATCCTTCCATTCTTTATTCCCAAGTGAAGACAAGAATGTTGTGTCCATCTCTTCCTCTTAATTGAGGAAGACACACCCAAGTTTCCTTTGACCAGAAACTTGATCAAGGTCCTTGTCCATTCATCAACAACTTCTTCTTCGTGGGTTCTTCAGCTGCTTGATATCCTCCTTTTTTTTGATGTCATGAAGTCTTTGTTTGAACTTCTTCTTGGCAGGACATTGACCATCGATCACTTTCCTTCCTGGATTGTCATGTCATTGCTTCCTTCGTGGAAAGTGGCATTCTTGATATATGTCAGGTTTTTTTGTCATCTAGCTACTCATTTGTCATTTGACTATGCTTCAGAATGTTTATCATATAGATGCTTTGTTGTACTTGTATGTTCCCATACTTCAATTTAGTAGCCCTTCATGACTTCATCCTGATATTGCTTCAACATCAAATAGTGCTTGGATGGCTTCTTCATCATGACATCTTTATAAAGTTGAATCAGTTATCTACACCTTAATATCTCGAAGACCTTCATAGGTGTCAAGGGTCCTTTGATCTTTTTCTTCCTTCGTCAGAGTTGTCATGCCTTCTTTCGGGAGATGTCTTTAATGGATCTTGTCAGATAGTGATTCTTTGTGACCATGGTGTTCTTCACATGCTTGATATCTTTCTTCATTTGCTTCTTCTTGGATTGATTAGTCAACCACCTTATACTCCTTATGGGAGCACTTCTTCATGTTGACCTTCTTTGTATTGTAGTACATGCTTTTGAGCATGTCATTGGTGAAAGAGATCCTTTTATGCTTGATCATGTTTTAGAACTATTCCCACGACTCAATAATATATATGATGACATGACTTAAACTTTGATGTATACATACCTCATCTTGATTTTGCTTTGATCATCTTGGCTTCATTTGGTGGTTCTTAGTGATTGGTGTAGCCTTTCTTGCTTCATCTTTTCTTGCCTGCATATCATTCTTTCTTGAATCCCATAATTGGGACTCCCATTGAGACATTTGCTCTTATTTATCAACCTTCTTTTGAAGATTCTATTAGAGGATCTTGAAGACCCTTATCTTGCATATGTTTTTTCCTTTTGATGATAGAGGCCTTCTAAGATTCTTAATCATGATCAATTATTCTTTCATTTTGGATGAGGTCCTATAATAGGTATGCTCCTTCTATATGAATATCTTGAGCTATATCTACACCATGCTCCTATTTTCTAGAAGATGTTACTTAACCATGCATTCTATCCTATCTCTATATGCTCCTATGCTACTCAAAACTTTGAAAGAAGACTTAAGTAAAGAGGTTGACTTAGTCATAGTAGAGATTTGGAGGTCTTCCTTCCTCTGCTTCTTGTCTTCTTCTTTCACTTCTTGAGTTATGTGAACTTCTTCCCTTTTTCTCTTGTTGTGGTTGTCCTTCTTAAGTTTGAGACAATCCCTTTTGTAGTGTCCATATTCTTGGTATCCAAACCATTGGACTTTGGACATATCTCTATTGCTTGTTCTTCGTGGACCAAATTTGCCAAATTTTCCCTTTCTCTTGGCCATGGTAGCAAATGTTTGCTCCTTTGATCCCACATCATCCTTTGCTTTGAGTCTAGTTTCCTCTATCTCGCATAGAGACCATAGTTCACTTAGTGGGGTAGCTTCCTTCTTGGCATATGTGCTTGGTGTGAAGTTGCCCCAATCCTTAGGTAGAGCATTGAGTACTACAATTGTCATTTCTCTATCAGACATGACTTCTCCTAGTTCTTGAAGTTGATCTCTCATCTCAAAGATCTTCATGAAGTAGGGAGCTATCCCTTCCTTTGATATCTTGATTTTGTACAAATCATTTCGTAGAGATATCACTTCTCCAACTGTGCTTATCGAGAATAGCTCGATTAGTTTATCATAGATTTCTTTTGATGTTTCAAATTTGGAGACATAAGGAATGAGAGAGTTCTTGATAGATTCTATTAGAATCCTTTGAGCTGGTGTCTCATCCTTATTATACTTGGCTAAGGCTTGAGTTTGTTCCTTAGCAGGGATAGTGATATTCCCTTTGATGAGGTCTAGAAGTTCATTCTTCTTGAGAAGTAAATCTGTCATCTTCTTCCATGCAAGGAAGTTAGTGGTCCCAACCAATGTGTTGCTCTCCTTGCAAAAACACATTGAGGTATATTTAGGAGGGGACATATACTTGATAGAGTTTTGTGATGTCGTAGTCTTGCTTTCTTCTTGAAGACTTGATGGCTTGCCTTCCTGGATCTTCAAACTGCTTCCTTCAAATAGACTTATTTGATGATGAGATTTTCTTGGAGAGTAAGACTTGACTTGTAGTGCTTCTTCCCTTGAAGACGATGTAGTTTGATGTAGGTCCTTCTTTGACTTGATCTTCTTGTAGGTGTCTTTGTATGAAAGGCTTCTTGCTTTGTAGTCCTTGATGAATAGTAGATGGTAGACCTTCTTGTCCTTGATGTGTTTGAGACTTCTTGGCTTGATGCTTCAACCTTGTTCTTGAGATGTCCTTCCTTGATGATTCACCTTATGAGTGTTCTTGAGATGCCCTTTTTCCTTGATGTGTCACCTTAGCTCCGATTCCATGTTGAAGAATCTAGGGCAATTAGATATAATATGATTCTTCTAGACTTGATAACAATTTGTGAAGCGCTTTTACAATTTATCTTGTTAGCTTAATCTTCTTCTCTTCTTATTAGTGTATGTGTGTTTACTTCATCAAACTGCTACCAAAACACAAGAAACAAGAACACAAGATGTTGGCTCTCTGCCAGGGCAAAACATCTCTCTCTTAGAGAGGAAAACCCTCTCGTAAATTTCTCTTATTGAAGCTTTTATTGATCAATGCCAAACCCTAGATCCTTGACAAGAATATCCTCCAACCACAAGTCAAATCCTTCTTCTTGCACTTTGTTCTTCTTCTGGCAACTAATGATAGTCCTTGTTATGTTAGCTCTTAGAAGAGATACTTTATCTTTGATCCTTAGTGAGGTCCTTCACTAATGAGGATACCTTCCTTCTCTTGACCAACCGAGCTCCTTCTTGATTTGAGGTTGCATACTTGATGTGACAGTATTGAGCCCTAGTTTCTCGCACGTGTGAGAGGTTTCCTTGTGTATTTGACTCTTTTCTACTTCGCTTGAGAGAGCCTCTTTTTTGCTTGAGTAGGAGGCCTTTTAGGCCTAATTTTCTAGCCCAAACAATAAGAGATGAGCAACTATGATGTTGCTGCTGTAGTGACCGCAAACAACCCTCCTTTCCTCGCACGTGTGATTGCAATTCACGCTAAAAACAGTCCTTTAAATTTCGGTTATGTCTCCTTCTTCACTGCACTAGAGGCTCCTTATACTTGTCTTTCTTCACCCTTTACTCAACTTCTCTTTCTCGTTGATTTCAGAGGTATGATTACTTGTCATTGGAGTGGACAACCTTTACATATAGAGGTCTATCCCTCCTTTAGGCCGACTTGAGGCCGACTAGGAGATTGTAGGCCGACTTGACTTTTCTTCTTCAGAATTGCTTCTTTTGGTGATGTCATTACATGGAGGACTTGTGACTTTGCTTGGAGGTATTCTTTTGACTCTTATACAAATATATACATGCTGTAACATGCCCTTAAGGGACTTCAACATTTTCTTTTGACTCTTTGACTTACCTATAGCACTTTGACATGTGCTAGACCTATTTCAATGAGCAAGAAACTCATTGATAAATATAACGAAAATAATATTTCTTTTCTTGTATAAATACAAATATCAAAATTACATTTATGAAGACCGAACCTAGTTACACTTTCTTCAACAAGAACACCAATAGAAACTTCCTCAACTCCCCATGAAATACGTGGTTCATGCATGACTAGAAGGTCATTGGTCAACCCATATGACATAACCAAGAACTCAAAGTGCCCATAATGGCATCAGAATGCTGTCTTAGGGACATCCTGGTCCTTCACCCGGATCTGATGGTACCTCGACCTCAAATCAATCTTTGAAAATAATTTCGCGCCCCTCAACTCATCCATAAACTCATTTATACGTCGGATGGGGTAGCGGTTCTTCAATGTCTTCTTGTTGAGGGCTCGGTAATCTATGGACATATGGAGGGACCCATCCTTCTTCTTCACTAGCACAACTGATGAAGCAAAAGCGTTGGAACTGGGCCTGATATGCCCAAGTGCCAATAGCTCGTGGATGGCCCTCTCTATCTCATCCCAATATGCCTTGGGATGTCGATAAGGAGTGGTGATGACGGCCTGCACTCCCGGCTCTAGGTCAATAGTGTGCTCAAATCCCCCATCAAGTGATTGACCTGGCAGTATGTCTCCAAATACAATTGGGTACCTATCAAGAATAGCCTATATCTCCGGATGTGGTGGCTTGGGCTTGCCCCCAGCCTCTAAGATCCTCATCTCCACAACCCACTCAACGTCCCCATGTCTCAAATCAACCTCCATCCTGTGTGCTGAAACAGTCTGTGGCAGGTATGAGTGAATTCCCCATAGCAACACCGGCTTTCCATCTGGCCCTACAAACTCCATCTCCAACTTCCTCCAGTTAGTTGTGCCTCTGCCAAGCGAATAGAGCCACTCAACTCCCAACACCATGTTGTTGTCTGACACATCTACAAAAAAAAAATTGATTTGTCATGGAGTAGTTCCCCATGGTCACTGTCAAAGTTGGCACATAGCGGGTGCACTACATGGTCCTGTTGCTAGGCAGAAGAATTGAGAATCCCTCAAACTCCTTAGTTGTGATGCCTCTCCTCGGGATCAACTAAGCATCAATGAAATTGTGGGTAGCCCCACTGTCCACCAGAACTGAGACACGCTGCCCCTGAACAGTGTCTCTAATCCTTAGGGTCAAAATCTTGGGTACCCCATGCAGTGATGCAAGGACCCCTCCAAAAGGTGCAAAGGAAACTCGGTGGTGCTGGTGGTGGTCCTCCCTCCTGAGGTGTTGCGATGTCATCTCCACCCATCTCAAAATAGGTCTCATCCTGTGCACCACTGTCAAAGAAGACCTCAATGTAGTGAGCCTTGCTTGCTGCACATCTGTGGCTTGGTGCCCACGACTCCTGACAAGTGAAACAAAATTTCCTATTCCTGAAGTCTCTCTGAGTTTCCTCATCTAGCTTATTGGCCCTCGGTGGTGGAGCCTTGGTGTCTTTTCCTTTCCCCTGGAAATCCTGTTTAGGGGGTAGCGGTGCTCGAGCCCTAGGTAGGGCATCCTGTAAATCTCATGCTTTCCCTATTGCATCCTGTAATGTAGTGGGCCCGTTGGACCTCACTAATCTGCACAATGGCTCTGCTAGCGCATCCACAAACATGCAGATCCTCCTGGACTCTGACATATCCGACACCATCACAGTTAATTGCAGAAACTTTGAGATGTATGCTTCTGCACTCCCGGTTTGCTTGGGCCTTGTCAGCTCCCCAAAATACTCCTCAGGATCTTTGCTCTCAAATCACTCCAACACCCTCCTGGTGAAATCATCATAAGCATTTACTCTTGCATGTTCCAACGTGGTCAAACCATGGAACCACCAATCATGGGCTTCCCCCTCCAGATGCAATGTGGCAATCTTGATTGCCTCTCCCTCTGTCATTTGATTCAACTGGAAATAGATATCTAGCTTTTCGACTCATGCCTTGGCTGAGCTCTTGGAGGACGAATCGAAAGTTGGGAGAAACAAACTCCCCACAGTGCGTTGCAAGTCTTTCCCTTGCATGTAGCCTCCTCCATTTTGTCCCTTGGGCCTATTGTTACCCTTCAATTGGCAAAAATCTTTGAAGGTAATGGCCTTCCAAAAACTAGGTCCACGGGACTGATACTCCAAGAAATAGTCCCCATAAGGTGCCTCCTCCTACTCTGGTTGCCCACCTACTCCAGATGTTAGGAATGTGGGAATGGTAGACTTAGGGGGTGTATTGGGAATCAATGGCATGTTGGGATTAAGGGATGTGTGGTGCTGTGAAGTGCCAAACCCTTATTCAATCTGGAAATCCCGTTGGACTCCTTTGTACTTGTTACCATTGCCCTTTCGCTGACCCATCCCTTCGATATTCTGGGACAAGTCCTGCACTGCCTTCAACAAAAGATGGGAAAACTCCTTTTCCTTGCTCCTTTTGTCTCCCTCGTTGTCCCCCATGTCTGCTTCTTCGACCTTAGGCTCTATTGTCACAGGGTCAGGAGTAATCTGCAAATACCTCTCTCTGCTTCTATACCTTTCACCTCGGTATGTCACGTTTGCCTATCCTCTGGTGTCATAGACTGCACTGCTCCCATAGGCTGTGCCAAGTCTATGAGCTCTGATACCATTGTAAAATCCTCAAGGAAAATCAACAGTAAATATGCAAAGAAAACTTTGACAAAAACACCATAAAACAGTGACAAAAATCAGATCACAAATTGACACCAAAACTACGTTGCTGAGCTCTTTTTATTAATGAAAATGGGTGTACAATTAGGTGTTGGAATGAGTGCACCTGGGCTTGCTCAAGGCAAGCTAGCAAAGCCCCCAAATGACAAATAATACACCATTCCTCTGATCTGTTGCTATGCTGCTCAAGCTTTGTGCTGAAGATGCCCAGAAATACGATGCTGGTTGAATGAATCTGCTGCTAGGGGCCTCTTCGATGCTTAGAAAATTATGGGAAATTAATCCCAACCTCTCCACCAAATACCCAGAATAAACCACAAAGGAATTGGCCTTTGCTTGACTTCGAAAATTCGGTCCCATTTCCCCTCTATGGCTCAATTGCTGGGTAATTTGACCCATCTGTAATTTCTGCTGCGAATGGCGCTTCCAAAATGGCTGCAATACTCCTCAAAATGTCCCCCAGGCCTTCACTCAAAGTTTCAGCCAAATCCCCAACTCACTCCTCCACCTCCCAGAGTGCTCCCACAAAAGATTGCGCAATCTTTGCGCTGCTATAGCTGCCCCTCTCCCAGAAATTTGATCCTCCTGCTTGTAGTGGGAAAATGGAAAGGTGAAACTCCCTCCTTGGGCTGGCACTCGAAGCCTATCGAAGCAAGGGCTGAGATCTCCACTCGGAGACACTCGTGTGCTAAACAACATTTGTAGACTTGGCTTCAGCTCAAGCATGCTCTTGTTTTAGACAATTTTGTAAATGATAGATGAATGAGAGAAATGAGTGCCTCTTCCTCCTTTTGTCAAGATGCCTCCAAAAATGCCCATGTGGGCCCACATCAAACGCCTCACACCAATTCCGCTCCAATAAGAGCGTACTTCCCATGTGGGCTGAAATTCTCTTGTGGTGGCCCCCACGCTCCACCAAAGCCGCAATTTTTCCTCTAGCTCTAATGTTTTGAGTGCCTCTTAAGCCAAAATTCAAATGTGGGTCCTCTAAGCCCACTTTTCCTAAGTGCAGCCGTGCAATAAACCAAAAATGAGCAAAATTGATATTTACTTGGCAAAATACTAAGTAGGAATATCGGAAACTGAGCCGTAGAGCTCCTGGGGTTGAGGGATCCTTGGACAATAGGGTATCACCCCTTTTTGTTACCCATAGGGTGGAAGATGTAACTCCCCTATCTTGGTCTAGTAGAGTATACCCCAGTTGGCATCATACTCACACGCTGGGCTTGTTGGGATTGTATCTCCCCGTCTGTTCAATGTGTTGAGAAAGCTTGGGGCTGTGTGATTCTTACCTTTGGTAAGTCGAGTATCTCACCCAAGTTGGATTATGATGCAGGTGTTCTACCACATGACTCTTGAGGGTCATTGTTGGGAAGATCAATAGGCAATAGGATGGATGAGATATTATATCTCGCCTATTGCTCGACATAGGGTGGAAGCCGTATGCTCCCCTATGAGATGACTTGGGGTCAGAGTGTCGCATAGGACCTTCCTCACTGTCATAGACATGAGGTGAGAGTGTCCCATAGGACCTTCCTCATTGTCAGTGGATTTTGGTTTGAGACGAGCTCCCCGATATGGTTCCAAGTTGAGCAAGACTCCTTGATGTCGTTCTGGATTGAGATAATGTTAATTTTAGGTATGCTCTATGCTGAGAGCAAATTTACTTCAATTTTCCATATTAGCTCAATATCAATTCCAGACTAGCAATCACATTTAGCATGGTAGTAAAATGTAGATATAACATAAACATAAATTGCAGAAGACAAGCCAAGACAAGAGGACACAAGGTGTGGTGCTAGCCAGGGACAAACCCTAATGTGGGGAAACCCTTGATCAATTCTTCTTATATGTTCTTCAATAGTTCAGTAGAGAGAGAGAGAGAGAGAGTACATATACATCAGTCCAATGTTTCACGGAGCGGGGACGAAACATGGACGTTTTTTGGAAGCAGGGACGCAGAAGCGTCATTTTCCAAAAATCTAGGAAGCGAAGCGTCTGATATATAATATAATTATATAATATATATATAATATATTATATTATATAATTATATATATTGCATTTTACTCAAACAAACATCCCACAATACCAAATTAGTTTAGAAACATGGAAAACATGCATATTTTTGCATAAATCAAGATAGATATGGCATCCATGATTCCATTGTAGTTACTAGTATGTACATCAACCATCTATATTCTAGCAATTACAAACATACATCAAATTTTTAAGCATATTATAAAACATAGAACATTTAAGCATATTATAAAACATAAAACATAGAGCATATTATGATTTATCTAGCGAGTAATTGTCAACATTTGTCGTTCAAAATTCAAATAATAATGTTTACAAAATATGTCACTTGGTCACCGCAAAGACAAAAAAGGTTCAAATTCACAAGCCTACAAGTCTAATGATTAATCTATAACAAAAGTAGTAAATTGTGAATATATCTACTAATCTCTTCTCTTTCCACCACGAAGAGAACGTGGCGGTGGGCCTCCACGTGGTGGCAATGAAGAAGATGGTGCCTGTGGAAGTTGTGGCAGTGGCACTGAAACTGATGAAAACGAACCCCCTGTTGTTGGTGTTGAACCATGGAACCTAGGAACCAAGGGACCAGATGGGGGTGGCATCTCAACACGATCATCATCATCCTGGAATTGCTCAAAAAATTGATACTAAAAAAAAACACTAGTTGACAAAAAAAATTAAAAACATGAATTAGAGAAATGCTTTATAAGGAAAATTCATGCCACAATGGACATACCTAGATAAGAGCATCCTCTAATTGCTCTAATCGCAACACTCCATCCTCCAAATTGGGTTCCTCTGGATTCTTGTCCAAAATCTTACAACAATCGCAAGTTGTAATGAACATAAACCAAGCTCTCTGCCCAGTCTAAACTCAACTTGTTCCTTTTAACACTGTGGTTGAAAGAATAAGAGCTCCAACACCTCTCTGCAGAAGAATTGTTTACCACCTGTGATGGCATCCGCAATGCTAAAGTTTGTAGAAGTGGAGTAGTCCCTCCATGCATGTTCCACCACTCAAGAGAAGAAAAAGTCTCTCGATCTTTAATTGCATGCATGCTCCCAAATGGACCAGTGTTGAGCGTATAGTTGCTCACCTGTCTCCGTACCATGCAGCGTCCTCCTCATCAGGGATTAATTTACTCAATGCAGTCATATATTTTTTGTGAACCTCTTGACTTGGTGTGGTTTTCTTTTGCTTCCCCCCAGGTGCTGGTGTTGAAAGCCATGATGGATGATAGTATTTAGGTGTCAAAACATATGCTAACATAACTGTACAAGGTGATATCTCTAGGCTCAACAATGTCTTTAATCTGCCCCAACATGCTATCCATTTGCTCATACACCTCCCCAATTATTGGTCGATTTGAATCTCCAAACTTGATTATGTAATAAATTGGTTTGGTGAATTGCAAAACATATTTAACCTGTGACCAAAAGTACATGTCAAGAATAGTGTCCTTGGCTGCATTAGCACCATCTCTATCGGTGTTAATTTCATCCCATGTTTCAACGCACACCATATTAGTTAAAGCTTGTTTCACCTTCACTAGCAGCCTAAAGGTGAGGTAATAGCTGGCAAATCTTGTCTTTGCAAGTTTAAGCAACTGCAACTTGGAGTAAGTGCCATAGAAGTAGTTTACCCTTGTACGCCCTGTGATGAATTTAATGAGTTGCTTCCCTCTCCTGTAAAGCTCATTAATCCACCCACATTCTTTATGCTTCACAATATTATTCATCAAAAGGTTCAATGTGTGAACCAGGCACCCAGACCCAAAGATGTGTGGAGTACGCTCAATAATTTTTCCTGATGCCTTACAATTTGCTGCATTATCTGTGATCACTTGAACCACATCATTTGGACCAACATCTTTGATTAATTGCAATAGGAGATCCGCAATGTTTTGTGAAGATGCACTGATGGAGGAGGAGTCATGACATGTAAGAAATACTGCACCACTAGCAGAAACACCAAGAACATTTATCAAATGTTGGTTTCTAATATTTGTCCACCAATCTGATACAATGGATACCCCACAATCTACCCATGCATTTGTAAAACGTGTCAAAGCTCTTTGAACCTTCGCTTTTTCTCCTTCTAATAACACTGTTCTAGCTTTCTCATAGTTGGGGGACTTGTATTCTATTGGGGCTTCATTGATGGCCTTTACCATTTCATCCCAATAGGGAGAGCAAAGCACATTGAATGGTACATCGCAAGCGCAAAGAAATCGGACTATCTTTCCATCCACATCATCCCTCCCACCAACATTAAGGAAATCCCCTATTGTTCTTTTACCTCCAGAGCTTCCAGAAGTACCATGAGGAGATGAGCTACCAAATCTAGAGGTTGCACTTGATTCAGAATGAGTTTTTTGTTTCTTGTTTTTTTGTTGTGCAGCCATCTCTATTTGGATGTATTTTCTTCTTTGTTCAGTTGAAATGTTTGGGCAAATTTGTACCCCCACAGGACCCTTTTTTCATCACTGTCCATAACCCCACAAAGATGCCTCCTCAAACGGGTATAGGAACCACAATATGGTTTTCCTCCATGACAATCATGAGGGCACACAAATTTGTAAGATCCACCACCCTTTCCCCCATCAAGTTGGTCACATAGTTCCACAAGGGTGTTGATGTAGCTTTTCCATCTTGTGTTTCGTTGTCTCCTTCAAGTTCATCCCCTTCCTCTTCAAACCCTTCCTCCTCATCATACATTGGGTCACTCATATTGGGACCATCACCACTATCCTCTTCTATTTCTTCCCTTCTATTCATATTCACCTTTGCCATCATTAAAACCAAGAGTGGAATGATACATAGAAGCCAAAAGAACACCATCTTGGAATATGGATATAGGTGGTGGACAACCTGTAAATAAAGGAGCAAGTAGAAACAATGGGAAAGAGTAGGAGAGGGAGGAGAAAAATACAAAAAAATTGTCAAAAAAATAAGGGAGTTTGGGGTTTGAACTTACCTCTTTAGCTCTTGTAGATGAAGTCCTCCAAGCTCTTGCTCCAAGCTCCTTCTCCTTCTCCTAGCTCCTCCTTCTTCACTCCTCCAAGCTCTCCTCTCTTCTCCTCCCCTTTCCTGTTTTCTCTTCTCCTCTCCTCTCTTCTCTTCTCCAACTCTCATAAACTCAAAGTGAGAAAATGAGGAATGAATGGGGGCTTTATGCTTTTCATTCTCACCTTAACCTCACCCTAACCCACCCCCTTAATGCTTAGTTAACATAACTTAAGAAAAAAATTAAAAAAAATGTGACTTTTTTACCTTGGTGCGGGCTGTTTGGGCGGAAGTGTACGGAATCATGCGTGAAGCGTCTGCTTCCCTCCCCGAAGCGGCCCGCTTCGGAGGCCCGAAGCGCTTCAAAAATTCCAGGAAGCGGCAAAATTTCAGGAAGCGCCGCCACCTAATTCGGAAGCGCCGCTTCGGACGAAGCTTCCTAGGCGCTTCCGTACGGGACGCGCTTCGGAGCTTGGAACCGGGGGGGGGGGGGCGCTTCGTGCAACACTGATATGGATAGGTAATAAGGCCAAGACATATGGTGTACAAGCACTCATTTTTTTCCATATTTTTAGGCGTAAGAGGATAGTTCCTTGTTCCATTATTCATCTAGAGTTTGTCGTCCACCCATTTTGGCTCGAGACAATCTTTAGATTGGTCTCTTTTTTGCATCATATTTGATAGTTTGTTAACTCGACTATTGACAAGGACCATTATCCATACCTTGCTTACTATTCCTTTGAGGCCTTGGCCTCAAAAAGGTCTATTAGATGGCTTCACAATTGTTGGTATTTTGAGGTTTTAGGTCTTCTATGGTTGGATGGCATCTTTATGGACCATCTCCCTCCTTTCAAGTATCCCTTGAATGCTCTTGGACAACTCCTGCTGTTTAAGCGGGACAATAGTGAGATTATTAGAGATGAGATCTAGATAGTTTGTTTAGGCCACTTGGGTCAACCCACTAGGGGATTTGTAGTCTAGAATTTCATTCTATAGAGCACTTGTTGGAGCTAAGAGATGGCCTCATTGTGCGAGACCCCTACACCTATGACATTGGATGTATGCATTTAGGATTCTTCTGGGTTAGTGTTGAGTAGGTTCACATAGGTTTTGGGAGTTTTCCATGTATGTTGTACGCATACATACATGGCAAACTCCCAAAGCATGTTGTACGCATGCTTTGGAGGAGCACTTTATCATTAGGTGCCATATTTACTACGAGATATGAGGGTATTTCCATTGCCCCTCCAAGGAATATTAAAACTCTCTCATATTTGCCCAATAACTAAATTAGTGGTGCTCAACCTTGTTTATGGAAGCATTCTTTGGTCTTCCATGCTTAGGCCATCCTCTTACCTGAACACTACTTTGATTATTACATTTTTTATTCTAGTGGTCCCGATCAACAAGGACACCAATGGATAGAGAGCAACATTGTTCTAGTAGAGTCCAAATGTGGGAAATCTTGGTATTAGTGCAGCGACCTCTTTTTGTTTTCCCGATAATGAGTGTAGTGGCCTCCTTTGACCATATCAATGAGCTACCAATGCTATATGCTCTTCCTCATCCTAGACAACATCCTTGTAACTTGTTTTTTGACAACATGCTTTCCTTCCTTATAATGCTCCTTCATTGGACTATGTCAATGCAACTGTCATGACCCATCAAATGTGCTCTAAAGTATGCAGTTAACCCTACAATAAGCAGAGGACTCCTCAAGATCTAGATGAGTTCCAAGTTGGGATGATGAAGTGCCAAGTGTCTTCTTCTAGGCTTTTGCATTCTCCAAGAAAACTAATGGCTTCCTCAAATAGTGGTATACTTTTCCAATGAGTGAAGATATCATTAACATAACTCGTCAAGCCATGCCAATTGGCTACTTGGTCTCCTTTAAAATACACTTATGTCAAAGAATTTCATATGCCATGTGTGCTCGTTTGTCCAATGCGTTTATCTAACCAACCCTCAATATCCATTTCAGTTGTTGCATGTGTTGATCCCGCAACTTGCCTGTTACCGCTCAAACTAGCAGGGGACCTAAAGGGGATTCCTAAAGGGGCAAATGCTAGACATAGGGCAAGAAATGGAGACCTGGCCCACTAAGGCTCCCTACTATTTATGGACTTTCACCGATGGGAGGAGACCTGGTATATATGGAGTCACAAATGAAGGATAAATCAACAAGTGGATATAAAGTGATCCAAATAATCCCTTCCCAGAAGACCTCAGCTAAGGCTCCCTACTATTTATGGACTTTCACCAATGGGAGGAGACCTGGTATATATGGAGTCACAAATGAAGGATAAATCAACAAGTGGATATAAAGTGATCCAAATAATCCCTTCCCAGAGGAGGTTCAAGAATGGAGCTTGCTTTCTTTTTAAGCAAGGTACAATATCTTCTAGGAGAAGGATGTGGGGATTTGAGGGCTAGGTTTATGGGATATGACTTGTGAAAGAGTTTCCCAATCACTAAAATCCTTATTGAAATTGATATCCCAGATGGTTCTTGAAGAATTGTCTTTTCAAAGGAGTGGAACCACACGGGACCCGATGGGCCCAACCCAAGTCAAGAGGCAAGGATTTGGCAACCAATGATGTTATTAACCCAAACAAGGAGGGGGAAAGGATCAAAGAAAGAATTTTCACTTAAAGGTGTTGAATTGATCCTATAAGGCACTAGGGCAAAGTTTGATCTCGGAACTAGGGCTTGGCTTTTCTCACAACTCCACTGTTGGAATGGCTTCAAAATTGGAGGAGGCCTTGAGGACACCCTAATGCAGGAGAGGCTAGGAGATTGAACTTTTTGGAGGGCTACTTCGCCGGGAAAATGATGCCCTGGTTGACCCAACTTGGCTAGACCTAGGAAAAGGTGAAAATGAGTTAAGTTTTGAATGACCATCTCTTGGTAGATTAGTGCCTTAATCTTGGGAGAATGGAGTCTGATAAATATGAATGAGGACCTTGTTTCTTAGTCAAGGAGGCCTTAAGACTATCTCGCTAGCTTTCTAGGGCAAAGGGAAGCAACCTTACAACTTTTATACTTCGACTTGAAAAAGGTGATGGCTTATCAAGATGAAATTCGTTGATGGAATTATCCCTATGAATTTTCATTCAAATTACATGGCCCATACATTGAGAGATGCTATATAGAGACAAAATTTCACAGTTTAAGCAGTAAATGCATGCAACAATTAGCCCTCAAAATAGCGAAAATCCCAATCCAATGTATATAACAAAGTAAAACAAGAATAGCTTTAAAGGCATGTAATTACATGTAATAGAACATATCTAACCATCTACAATTTGACAATAGAGAAGCTCCAAGATATGATAAACCAAATCCAAACATCAAAATTCATCCATAAAGCTCCAATTTATTCTCCAAGAAAAAGTGCGAAATTCTCAAAAGAGAGAAGAGATCCAATTCAAAGTGATGATGAGCAAATGAACTCATCGCACTTGTATTTATACACTAATGAGGAGTTTGAATTAGTCTCCTAGGCCTACATAAGCCCCAAAAATAAAATAATGTGCTAATAACCTAACTTTTGGTGACAAGCCCACCAAACTAGCTCACAAATGAAATAATAAGCCTCTTAAGAGGTCAGAGGATGAATAATACATGTCGGAGGGCCCTCCAAGAAGCCTGATGAAGTCCATAGGTGCCGTAATGAAGAATAGGACCCTCAAAAGTGATGGACAAGGGGTTGGCCCTTGTTCCCCAAGCAATAAACCTGTGGTGCTCCTAGTGGGTGTGGGGGCACAATAATAACCTCATGGGTCTCCAAATGAGTCGAAGATCCCTTTCGATCTTTTGCAAGGGCTCTCATGATGGTGTGGGTGATGCCACATCATCCTACAAGTCCTGGGTCAGCTGCCAAGTGCATGGTACATTTGTGGGGCCGACTGGGAAAAGGTGAACCAGGTGCATCTTCCTCGTCCAATAGTTGAATCTCAAGCAATCTCTGAACATCCTCGGGGATCCATAGAGTGTTGTCTACTGCTGTGGAGGCCCATGGCTCTCAACACATACCCTACATATGCCAATGTAGCCCTATGGAGGATTAGGACTCCGAATAGGGAAACCAAAACCCAAGATGAAGACCATTTGCAATACTGCATAAGATCCAATGTGTCCCTTGGCCTTCTAGTACAACAAGTCACTAGAGAAATCAAGTAAATGAGCTTACCAACCATGGACCACAGGAAGGGACTTCACAATGGTCTGCCCTTCCATTATGGGCTTCAAGACGTGCCAATGTCTCCCAAACTCCAAATGGGGTTAACCAAGTATCCTATTAGGTGGTTTCAACTTTCTACTTCTAAAGGGGATGATATGCTCAAGGTACATCCTTTAAAAGGTGGTGCTATGTGATAGATAGGTGAAGGAAGTAGGGGATGAGAAGGGACAACCCTGGGCCACATGCTTAGGGACAAGGGTTGCTAATAAAATGGAAGCTCACACTTGGGTTTATAATGTATAGGAGGGAGAAATTGTGGTACATGAGGTGCCCCAACCTTGATTTTTCCACCCTTCTTTATATGCCTTTTGCCTTTTATGATTTTTCTTGGATTAACTGCTTGGGGCCCAAGGGGTAAGAGCATGATGTATGAGATGTAGCAGTGGATACCTCCTTTTAGGGTAGGGCGGTTCATTGCCCACCAGGGGTTGGGATAATCATGGGTTCCTATATGATGAAGGAGGCTCATAGAACCTGTAGGAACCAGGGTGATGCTAATGATGATGGGGTAGAGCTTATGTATTGGCTTTTTCCCATGTGCTAAATGTGTTTGTCCTAGCCATCTTTTTGCATTTTGTGGTACATTTCCTGTTGAATGTGGCCAATTATGCTTTTATCTTTCGTTTTAGCTGCATCAACCTCCGGGGCCTCATTCTAGGTCTAACCCAAGGTGTGGGCAAGGGGAAGGGGAAAGCTAACCCTATGTGGACCCAGTGGAGGAATGTGGACCTAGTTGGGAGGAATGACGAATGGGGTAATAATGAGTGGAAAGGGGGGTAATATATGCGGGTAAGGGAGTGGGACCACGCAACCAAAATTAGGGCTTCCCGTGAAATACCATCTTTAAAGCCAAATGGTCAGTAAAAGAGATCCCACAAGACTAGAATCCAAGGTTAATATCCAAAAGGGGTCAAGGGGACAAGAGCACAGACCTAGCCCATTCTTTCTGCTGAAAACCCCCATTAATCCATGCCTAGAAGTGTCCATGATAAGCAAACTACAATACTCAATTACCAAATTACAAGGCATACCTTTAGGTTCGGGAGGCCCACCTTCAAACATATGATCATGGCAGATGGGTGAGGGGCCACATGGCTGGCTCAAGTGGCAGAGAAATGGCAGAATGAGCTAGCTGGTGGCTGCTGGCTGAGGACCATCTTGGAGAAAAAAATTCTCCTGGGGACATCACCCACAAAATGGTGGGTAACATTGCCCATATGTGCATATGGGGCCTCCTTCCTTTTTTTGAGAAGGTTGACATTATCTGGGAGAGCAGGCATGTGCATGAATTTTATATTGTAAATCAGGTGATCTAGATTCTAGAGTATAGGGCTTGATGTCTACAATATACTTGGCCGGATTGTCAGCTGTATGGTTTACTTCTCTGTGAACAACATTGATGTTGACAGTGTCAAAGAAATTATTGAACATATCTCATACTTGATGTTTGTACTGCCTCAACCTCGGATGCTTGGTTTGAAACACTTCTTTCACTTGATTCACAATGAGGTGCTGTTTGAAAATGAAAAAACCTGTATAATCTGCCTGCAATGCATACTTTAACATGTTGCTGGTTCAATGCTGTTATGAAAACTCCTCAGATTGATTTAAAATTTTATTGCCTCCATTGCTTCCGTTATAGAGCTGAAATCCTCCAGGATCAGTATGATGAAATGACTGTGGCCATGTGTCTAGGATGCTTCTCCTAGTGTATGAACAATTTTTTTTATGAAAAGAAGATAACGAGTCATTTCCTACAACCATAATTGAAGTATGATGATGTTTATCAATAGAAGCAAACAGCATCATTGAAGTAAACTTGCTCAGGATATTATTGAACGTGTTTGCTGTCCGTGCATCTTTGGCATGCATGGGTTTGACTTAGTCTTGTTGATATCTGCTTGGATTGTGCTGATCAGAATGTACATGAGTACCTGCTACAGGACTCTTATTTGTACTACTACCAGATCCAAGTGAAGAAGTTATACCAGGAATTTTTATCTGGTAATTGAAGTGTTGATGATGTGGTGCTAAGAGGTCTGTCTTTCTGAATTTATATGCCAGTGGTTCAGTGAGATTACAAGGAAGTATCAAAATTCAATTTCCTTGGTCCTTGTTATTCTTTAAAATGTCACTTTAGATCTAGGTTCACTCACAGAAACATACCTTGCCATCTTGTATGGAATTTAACATAATATATAGTAGTGCTAGATGATTCATAGCTGTGACAATCAGAAATGACCAGTACTCACAAATTCTTCTAAGTGATTCAGTAGATCCACAACAGTACTATCGTAAAATTGCCACATGTCAGGGAATAGTCTGAATGGACAAGGATCTTGGACAGGCTCCTTATCCCACCATTTCTTTTTCAGCATGAAAAAAAAGCTGTATATTTCTATTACATTATGATATAGATAATACAAAAAACGGATAATAATTCCATGAGTGCCCTATCTGGAAAACAGTAAGAAACATTTGTTTAGCATTCCTGTATATACCACACAATGCTTCGAGGAGATTTTGATATTATGTTCTACCGCTATAGGGATGCAAAGGGATTTATCAGGGCAGCAAGGCTGAACAGTGAATATGCATACCTTTACTTATCTGATAGCCATAGTTATGAGCATGAGTTGGAAAACATACCAAAATTTCCATAGTTAAAAGATCATATACCCGGAAAACAAAAGTCCTGTATTTGGATGTAGTTGTTGTCCATTTTGATCCGCATCCGCCAAACGCCTTTGGGAGAAGTTAAGCCCTTTTTGGATAATGCATCTGCTTGTTTGTTTCTACTCCTGTCAATGTGTGAGATCTTATAGGTTTTCTTGTTTTCCCATATAGCTGCAATTCTGTCCAGCCAACCTGCAAGATGTATATTTTTTATGCTGTGTCTTGTTAAAACATGATCAATTATTATCCTCGAGTCCCCATATATTTGCAAAAACGGAATGTCAAGATAGTTGCAGAAAGATAGGAGCCCAGCCAAAGCCACCGTCTCTGCTCTATTATTAGACCCCGGGCCAGCATTCCAATAAATTTCAATGGCCTGGTCCCCTGCTATTCTAATATATACGCCACATGAACATATTCCATGTTGGGTAGCTCCATCGAAGAAAGCGCATGGAGAATCTGTAGTCGTCGTTGCTGTGGGCCTCATTCCTGTTCCTTCCCTATTCACTGTAGCCTTCTGTCCTCTTTCTGTCCTGTTCCTATGCATTCCAGCTAAATCAAGGGCATTGTATAATGAAATAATGTATGCAGCAACAGAAATATTTGTTTCTTGTTTTGAGTCAAAGATCCTGCCATTTCTCCACTTCCAGATGGCCCAGATGGCCAATATTGGGATAGCCCGCCAATCTTTTTTCGTGGAGCACCAGCTCTTGAAAGCTTCTGCGATGGATGGGAAGGGGCGTAGCGTGAAACCGAAGTGGTAAGCAAGATTCTGCCAGATCAGTTGTACCTGAGAGCAAGAGAAGAGTAGGTGCATGTTGTTTTCAGAATCATTCCAACAAAGGGGGCATATGGCAGGTCCGTGCCAGTTCCGCTTTTGTAAATTCTCCCAAGTAAGATTTCTATTACGGTACACCAGCCATGCGAAGATAATGGACTTAGAAGGGCATCCCGATTTCCAGAATGAATATGGAAAAGGTTCTCCATCATCGCTGTCCTCAGAGATAAGGAGCTGCAGATATATATGTTTGACCAGAACTATCGGGGAACCTAGCAGACCTTTCCAAATGAGGTAATCATTTTCCGTCAAGCGAAAAATACCGCAGTCATCCAACATTGACACTGTGAAGTTCCATTGAGCCGCCATCTCCCCTCTGAGCTGAACCAATCTTTGTTCTGAACCACAAAAAATGACAGATCAAATCAGTTGATTTGTGATTCAAGGGGCAACACCCATTGGTGTCTATGGCTCCATCCATGGAAGCATGTTTCAGTCAGCAGCAGCGACTTTAATGCAAAAAATTGATCATTTTGTTGCTAGAAGTAGTGATGGACAGAGCACTAAAATAACCCTGGCATTGTGGCAAAAATGAAATGTCATCTTGAAGGGTGGCATATACTAATTAATGATATAAATTTATAATATATGATGTACTAAGTCATTAGTATCTATCAACTAACTCATCATTATCTTTAATTCTCATCTTGTGATTCTAGGCTAATCTAGCTTACATGGCAGTGTGATGTGGCATAATTGTTTTCCCAAATTCTTAAATATTTGTCATTGTTGAGATCTATCTTTATGTCCCAATATTTTGCATTTTCAGCAAGTTTGCTATACGTTTCGCTTGGATTTTGGTCTCTCTCTCTCTCTCTCATATATGTATATTCTTATTATTTTTAGTTTTACTGCCTTATTGAGTATTGTAGCATAGTGCATGATGCAGTTGGTCTTAAATGTCAAAATTTAATTCTATGGTTAATTATCCATAACATTTTTCGGAATCATGATAATTACTTTGGGAAAGGCTACGATAAGAGATACAATAGCATTGATGATGTTCATTCATAAAAAATACTTTCGTTCTTTGTGCCTTTTCGCCGAGCCATTTAAGTAGTGTTCAATTTATCATTAATTTGATGTTTTAATGTCTTTAGGGTGATGTTGACAAGGTTGATGCATCGAATTTCAAGATTTCACCTTTGGTGCAGCGTGCTCTTGTGGATGGACTTCCTATAGTTGCTCTTGAGTCTACCATAATTTCACATGGTAAGGCATTGAGGGAACTTTTCTTTAAACCTCTATTTACTTTCAATTAAAGTGTCTATGCAGTCTATTGTTTGGAAGCATTTTCCTCAGTTGGAATGGTTGATGAATGTAATTTCATATTGGTTTCTCAATAGTATGTCCATTCTTAAGAAGTAATCATGTGCCAGATTGGGATTTTCATTTAATAGAAGTGGAGACTCTTGATAATCAGAAAAGTAAAATTGAGCTTTTGATAGGTCTATAACATTCTACTGCTACCTGCACCAGGCTGCATACAGTAGCAGGTCTGTACAGCAGTTTGCCTGGGTTCCTGTGTGCTGCAGAGCTGGAGGGAGGGGCATTTATTAAGGGAAGGAGAGGGCACATGCATGTGCCAAACATAGCTTGTTTCCTGTTTTGTCACCTTTTGTTCAATGCTGTTCCTGATTTAGTAATTGCCAGTTAAGTTCAATTTTCTATTTCAGTTCAGTTCAGTTAGACACGTGCATGAGCTTTCCTTGGGGAACGATGTAGATCCCTCAGTAGCTAGTGTGTATTCACGAGGAGCTGACTGAGGGCACAGATCCGAAGGAGCACTTTGTATGCATGGGATGCTACTGTCATCCTCTGGTTGGTGTGCGTTGACTCAGGCATTGTTATCCATGCAGAAGGGTCACTAACTGCATTGGTTAGGGTTAGTGTTTGACTCTATCAATCGAGGGCGTTTCTTCTGTGTGTCTATTTACATTGTATTTTCTTTCTTCATGATTCTATAAAGGGGTAGGGCACACAACTATGGTGGTTCGAGAGCGAGTTTTTGAGCTATAGCATTTTATGTTATTGGTTTCAGATTCAATACAAAACAGTGATGCTGTTTTGAGAGCTTAGATCTCTGAGTTTTCTGTTCATGTTATCAGCATTATGTGTTTGTTGGTTAACGTGCTCTACAACTCTTATTTTGATTGGTGTTTTTAGTTTGTAGCTTTTCTAGGATTTAGGTTAAATTCTTGAGTGCAGAATCACTTACCATGGTCTGATTTTTGACATGGTATCAGAGCATGTTTAATTAAATGTTCTAGGAATCCATGTATGGATTGTAGCGCTTCTACCGGGTATAAGGAAACATCGAAAGGTTTCAGGGGTGGGACACCCGAAATATACGCTGGAAAAAATCACTGTGCCCTGTGATGGTTGTTCTAGGTTGCCTACTGTTTTGTTTAGCAGTGTGTTCTAGGAGCATCAATATGATTACATTCAGTCTCAAATACAACTTTATACTGGAAGGTCCCTCCAGCTTTGTTCCATGGAAGTGTCCAGCTGCAGATGCTACTGGAGGAGCTTGAGATTTTATGGATTCCAAGGTTGTAGAGCCTGGCGATCCTGTGCAGTTGGCAAAGTATAAAGAGAAGCTGGCCAAGACAAAGCGAGTCATCCTCGATTTTGTGAAGGATTACTTGATCCCCCACATCATCAAAAGGACCATAGGTAAGAATATGCTTGATGCCCTAGTCACTTGCAAACATCAAGTGAAAGCTGTGTTTGAGGAATAATCTTAGAAACACATAGATGAACAGGATATATATTGTAGCCAATTACTCAATGCAGATTACTAAACTCCATAATCAGCTTGTAGCAGTTGGAGAAGAGGTCAAGAGTGAAGAGTTAGTACCCATAACCCTGAATGGGTTTTCATCTTCTTGGAAACCCTTTCTTCTGAGGTGTCTATGCCTGAGATAAGCTTCCCCACCTTTGAAAAGCTATGGGATGATTTCATCCATGATGAGATGAGATTGGAGACTATTGTAGGTGTAGAGGAGGAAGAGAAGAATCTTTGCTCTCGTCAATAGGATGAAAAAGGGTAGTAAGAAGGGAGGACCCAAGAAGGGTTATAAAGGAAAGAAGAGTATTTGGTTTCTTTGAATGGGGGTAAGAAGGACTCGAGTCAAATCAAGTGTTTCAAGTGTCAAAAGCTTAACCAATATGCTTCTTAGTGTCTTGAGAAGAAGTGGAAGGGAAAACCACAACAACAAAAGAAATTTACAATTTGAGATAGCCTTCTTTGTGGTCTTATTTCTTTGTCTAACGCCATGTTTGGTGTTGGATGGTATGTGCTGAAAGGAGCATCTAGACATATAATCTTCAATGGGAAGGCCTTCACGTAGGAGGCATAAATACAGGTGGAGCTTGATGATGATCTTGCATATCCAATAGGAAGATTAGGTTCCATCTCATTATGAATGCCTTTCAGTGATATTTTTGAGCTCCATGGTGTTTTATATGTACATGGTTTGACTAAGAATCTACTTTTAGTTATTTATCATTATTTATTATTATTATAGTTTTATATTATTTGTATTATCCTATATATATTTTTATTCACAACATCTCCTTCCTCTTCAAAAATCTTTGTCCTCAAAGCTTACTGATGAAAGGGCTTGATCACTTTTCCCGTTTCAAATATCTTCTCGTCTCTGAACTTTCATCTTCATTGATACAAGACGATATGATGCTCTGAGTGATAAACAAAATTGTCAGACTGAGAATGGATCAGACCATCCTAGATTAATCTTTTGTGGATCTGATCACTGGAAATTTGCAATGAATTGTTATCATAGAACTGGATTCTGCGAACTTCAATATTCCTTGGAACATAAATCTGTTATTTCCGTTCTAAATGGTTCAAATATGTAGACCGACTTAGTTGTATGCTCTTGTGATTTGGATGTCGATAAGTTCTTATGGTTGCATTTTCCTTTATCATGTGTGTGGTAGTTTCTTGATTTATTTCAAGTATGTTGTTGTTGAGTTTATTACTGAATCATCACTTGGAAATTCCATTGTTTGAACTGCAACTTCTGAGTATGTTTTAACTTTTATTGGTTTCTCATCCTCTTGAGTTTTGATATTGACTGGATCGATATTTGTTCCTTTTTCTTCAACTTGAAATTCTACTATTGTAGACTTCAATACTTCTTCTTGAGTATTGTTTTAACTTGTCATTTCTTGACATTCTTGTCACTTTTTAGTTTCTTTATTTGCATAGGAAGGCTTTGGTTATGAATCCTTAAGCGTAAAAGCTCTTTGTTTTCTGAATCATTGACTTTGTCCTTAGTATCCTTCTCTTTATCTTTTACACTTTTGATTTGTTCTAGTAATTTTTTATTAAGGTTCTTTAAGCGTAAATTTTCTTCTTCCTTCTCTGATAGACTTTCGTTGAGCTTCCGGTCGGAACTTTCTTTTTCTTTTTTTAGTCTCTGTTTCTTAACCTTAGATTTCATGACTTGTGAAATTAATTTTTCATTGTGGTTTTTAAAGCGATGAATTTCTTCACTTTTATTGGATATGACTTCTTCAAGCTCCTTCTGTTTCTTTGATATTGTTTCTTGATTCTCTTGTAGCATCAGTTTTGAAATATCTTTAGAGTCTTCTAATGGCGACAATCTTGACATTGACTTCATTGTCGCCTCTTGGAATGTGATCATTTTTTTTCTTATAAGGAAACATCAAAATCTTTTTTTCTAAGTTTAGCATGAACATACCCAATTATTGTAACCAAGGTTGACAAAAAATTATGTCAATCTTTGGGTTAAACATAGTTACGACATGGAATTGAGAGATGCATTCATAATGGTCAATTACTACTTGTAAACCATTAATTTCATACTCTTATTGGCCAAAATATTTGTTCTTTCCCCTATGCTTGACTATGGAAGTAATAGCTGATTCGCCAAGTTAACATTGATATAATTTTTCTCGTCACTTGTGCTGATAGCAATATTAATCTCCTTCCTCCGGGTATTTCCTTTTAATGTAATTAATCTACAATATGTAATTAGTAGGCTTTTGTAGGAGAATTTTCTTTCCATAGTCATTTCTTTTAATTATCTCTTAACTTTTATCCCTTATATCTCCTTTGAGTAAACTTTGATTTTTTATTAATTTTTGTTTTTTTATTTTTATCTAAATATATATTTTTATAAAACTTTTTTTTTCTCCCTTTTATTTTTTTTTAACTATATATATATATATATATATATATATATATGTTAATATAATAACTATTATTTTTTATTTATATATATAACCTTTTTTCCTTGTTAATCTTTCTTTTTAAAATATAGTTGTATATGACCTTAATACAATTTGTATTAATACATCACATTCCAATTGATATGACCTCTCTTGACACTAATTGGGTTGTTTTGAAGTTGGAGGGCGTGGTTCTATCTTACGGTTCAACAATTAATAGAAGACGGAGCATAGGACCAATGAACCTGTACGTTCTGTGGTAAGGTTCAGTAGAGAAGGCAACAAATAATGAAAATAATGGTAGAGTGAGCAAGCGATGGAGTGTTTCGAAGTGTCGGGGTTGGTCGCGGGGGTGATGCACGAAAGCTTGCAGAGTCGTGGGCGATGGAAGGATAGTAGCGACAAACTACGGATATACAACATAGAATAGTGGGAACAGTAATGGAGATTGAGACCGGAACAATGACGCGGTTGGGAAGAAAGCTGCAGTCAGGAGGAATGGCTAGAGACAGATCAGATGATGTTGGGGGAACAGTCGACACGGTAGGCAAAGGAAGACATAGGGATAATGGAGAAGTTCAAGGAGTTACGAGACAATAGATGATGTGATAGGTAAAACAATGAACTAGAGGTGGACAACAGAAGACAAGGTGGCTAGTTTGGAAACACGGCAACCGAGAAAACAAAAAATGAATAGAGGAAATTTGCTATTCAGCAAGGCAGTAATGACGGTCAAAAGTATGGGGCACAAAGAACACAAATAAGAGGATGCACAAGTAGACCACAAAATGACTTCAAAGGGAATGCAAACATCTTTTGTATATATATATGATTTTTAAGATTTTTTTTAGTTGTTTTTCTTATAATATTTTTTTTTATAATTATTATAATTATAATTATAATATATATAATATATATATATAATATATATATATATATATATATATATATATATATATATATATTTTTTTTCTATAATCTCCTTTTTTTATGGCTAAAGGCCAACTGGCCGAATTGGAGAAGCTCCAAAATCTTGTAGCGAAATGCTTCAACGACAACAATGAAGTTGACAAATTTCGATGGCCAAGGAGCTAGATCGGAGAACGAGGCTCTAATACTAATGTAACGAACAAAGTTCGTATATTCAGAGGAATGCTCTTATACCAATGTAATGAACAAATTTCGTATACTCAGAGGAATTCTTTGATACCAATGTAACGAACAAAGTCTGTATAAGTAGCGGAGTAATCTTCAAAATACTTCTAAGATGTAAACATCCATTGTAGGACAAGTAATTATGTATTGAATATTATAAAGAATTGATATGAGATGATTACAATGAGGGTGAAGCCCTGCTTATATACCCTAGGCAAGTACCTCTTCACCAACGGTTATGTCCTTAGGGACATACCTTTTCATTAAGTAGTTACTAATTAATCATTATTTAGTATTATTATCGTTTTATATTATTTGTATTTTTTTATATATATTTTTATTCATAACAAAAGTTTAGAAAGTCCAAGAAGAAAGACATGTCCAAGGTTCAATGCTTTAAGTGCAATGATTTTGGACACTCTAAGAGGGACTATCCAAGCCAACAAAACAACAAAAGAAAGGAAAGAAGTGAAGCTCATGTAGCCGAGGTAGTGGGAGAACTTGAGAAGAAGACGAAGAAGGAAGAAGTGAGGGATCTTTACTATTAAAGAAGTCACTTTGTTGGCAGGTTCTTTATATAGAATGTTCTTTCCTTTAGATAGTATATAGCATCGAAAAGAAAAGCATGTGATAGTTGCATGTCTAGAATTTGCATGATTAAGTTGCTTTGTAAAGATGATCTAGATAAATAGATAGATAGACCATTTTTTCATAATTTTTATCTAGGTATTAACTAACATTATGTTAGAAGTTGTTATCTTGCTTAGTTGAATGATCATGATTCAAGAAGGACCATCATTTTGGAAGGTCCTTGGGAAAAGCATCATGACAAAGTTAATATACATTCCATGTAATATGGAGTTAATACTAGTAAAGGGATGAAGGAATGCATTGGGTTAGGATATAGGACATATAGCTAGATGTGGGATAGGAGGCATAAGGATGAATATTGGAAGTGACTCTTGGTTAAGATTTATATTTATAGAATTTGATAAGATGCTTATATGATTGTATGATGTTTAAAAGGGAAGAATATGACTTACTTAAGAGTGAATAAAAGATTAAGACTTTCTCTAGAATATGTGAAATGATGATTAACATCCAATATAATCTCTGGAACAAAAAGTTGTAACTAGGTAATCAATTTGGATCCTTGGGTACTCTGATGCAAGAAGGAAGATTCATATGGAGATGGGCAATAAAGATGTTGATGGAACATAAAGGTCATCATGATGAGGTAAGTTTGATTTTCATTATTATTGGTTATGTGGTTAACATATTATTTTGCTACTTGGAAGAATGTTGTAGGAATACATGATGACAGTTGAGGCAAGTTCAACTGTATGAATGAAAATGAATGAAGAATGTTGAGAGAAGCTCAACATATGGTACCTGGCAACTATGAAGTCAAGATGTATCCATCTTGGGATTAAAAGGTAGCAGTGTGAAAAGATAACTCGAAGGTCAAGGGAGATCACTTTCGTGTAGAAGCTATGATCAGATTGAAGTTTTGGAAAGGCTCAATACAATGCCTTCATCTATGATGACGAAGATGGAAGTAATGAGCAAGAAGAATGACCTGGAACTTGTCACAAGATTGAAGATTGAAGATGGCTTCATGATACCATGAAAGGAAGCAAGCTTGAGATGCGAAGAAGAGAGGGTGCCATGTAGCTATGAAGATCAAGTAGCTAGTACTCTTATGAAGACAAGCTATAAGGCTTGTGATGTTGACTTCCCAAATAGAAAGAAAGTTTGGATCTCCTCTAGTTTTGAGAGGGAGTGAAAGGAGTCTCCTTGAATGGGAGTATGGATCTATTCTCTGGTCAAAAAGAGAATAGGGATGTCCTCTTTAGTTGAGAGGGAGTGATGTTGGACATCACATGTGCATTCTCTTCTTCGAGTGATGAAGAAAGAATGGTAGAGGATTGGATAAGTGTCTGTGGTTTCCTTGAGGATAAAACATCCATGAAAGGAAAGTCACTGACACTCTTTGAGGATGTCACAGGTATCCAAGAGAAGAGTGGTTGAAGAGGACTGATATTCTTTGAGGACTCATGCTTGAAGATCCAAGATAAGAATAGTCCTAAAAGGGGCATACCTTGTATTCATCTAGATGGGGTATATACCTTGTAGAGGTAGTGCGGTATCACACATAAAGCCTCCCAACATATGCTCTTGATTAAAGTAGAGGCTGTCTAGTTAGGCCTCAAAGACAATGCTTACAGTTTGGCTTATCAATCAAACTCTTCTTATGAGAACTCTTCAATTTGAGAATGCTATTGTATTGGTTGTACAATTATGAATACTTCCCCAGTTAAGAGGGAGTGTTGGAAATGTAACTAGTTTCAGTCTTCATAATTTTTGTTGTACTCATTTCAATATGTATCCTATGTAACAAATAAAAGAAGAAAAGCAAAAGATATTATTATAAAGCATGGGTTTCATGCCCATTAGTTGATGTTCTCCTAGGTAAAAGCATGTTCTTCATGCGTCTAGGGTTTGTTAGGTCTTAGGATTTATCTTCATGAGTCAAAGGAGTCAGCATCATGTTTATAAGACCCTTCCGGACAAAATGTAATTTTAAAAAGAATTCTTTTGAGTCTAGAAAGTTCGGGAAACTCCAAAAATACAAGTCGACCTAAAGAAGGGAATTCAACCCCTTGGAAGGGCTATATAAAGAAGCAGTTTGACCTCATTTAGCACTCACTCACTAAAGAAGTTTGATTTATCAAGAAACAGTTCGATTTGTAGCTGGGAAGCTGGAAAAAGGAGAGCGAAGGTCTAAGAGAAGAAAGAAGGACAAAATATCTTAGTTTTGGGTTCTCTCTCTCTCATGTGTGAAGTTCTAGGGTTTTTGGTGCTGCAGAAGGAGTCCGAAGTTGCAGGTCTGAGTTGCAGGAGGATGTAATGTTCTAAACTAGGAAAAAGAGTTATATGCAAAGCAAACAAATAAGGCGACACCATAAAATTCAAACATGCACATCCATGAAAAGTCCAGAAATAACAACCAACTAAGCCATTTTATTATGATATGGGAGCAATAGTACAATAATGTGGAAGAGTTGCACCTGGGCTTGCCTCAATGGCAAGCGTAATCAAGCCCAGGTGATAAAATCTCAAGCCCAGATGATAGAAACAACTGCTATAATGATGCCCTATGTTGTCCCAGTGAAATTGTGCTGTCTGCTGTAAAGATGTTGCTAGAAACCCTACCTCCGGCACTCAGAAAATTCTACCAAATTAACCCCAAGCTCTTGAAACAAAGACCACCAAAACCCAGAAAGGGTTTGGCCTTGTTTTGACCCCAGAAATTCGGCCTCTCAAGAGCCACGTCCTCCTCCAATTGCTGGAAAGTACGACCTGCCTGTAACTCTAGAAAAAACACTCCAAAACACTCTAAAAATGCTGAGATACTCTTCCCCAAAACTCTCCTTATCTCTCCCAACAAATATTTGCCCCACAACTTGACCCACAAACTCCCACATGTGCCTAGTGAGAGACTTCTGTGTTGGCCTTGGGTGCTGTAAATCGTATTGCCAACAAGCATCAAGTTCCTGCTCCCAAACTTCTCCCAAAGGCTAGTGTCCCCTTGAAACTCCTTCACCAAAATTCTCCCGGCAATTGCACCCCGGAAGATCCCTGAAATGGCTTCCACGTGTTCTCTTCCTATGTCCTCCTAGAATACGCACTCACTGACTGATGGGTGGGTGTTATGCTCTAAATCCTCTCCAACACTCCTCCAGAATGGTAGAATGGAACCTCATTAGGGTGGCACTCATGGTCCACTGAAGAGAGGGTGAGTTCTCTGCTTGGAAAACTCGTTGCTAAACAAAAAGTGGCCCAACTAAGCAACTCGAGCAACTGAGTTGAGTTCGATATGAAAAAAGATACCAAATGAGGTTGGGCCTCCTCTATGTATAATTCGTGTGCCTCTTTTCCCCATGTGGCTTCCTCTACCTAGCATTTCAACTTTCCCTTCTTGGCTATTCGAACTTTCCTCTAAGGCAAGTGCGTGTTTCCTCATGTGGGTGGCTCAGGCTTCACCAAAAAAATATTTCGGCCTCCTTTTCCTTTCTAAGTATTTTCCCAAAAGTCTTATGGGTCCCATGGCTTCCAAAATTGTCAAAATTATAGAACAATGAATCTGTGACAAATTAATTTAGGAAGGGACATTACAGTCCTCCCCTCCCAAATGTTGCTTGTTGCTAAGCAACTTCCGTTTTGGATGCTTACATATGTGTTCACCCTCCTAGGTGGCATCCTCATCTGATAAGTTCCTCCAATGCACCAAATACTCTCAAATGGTCCTGCTCCTCAACTTCCTCTCCCTAGTCTCCATAATGGCTTTCGGTTCCAAAACCAGATGCCCCTCATCATCCAATGGTGGCAACTCCACAGTTGCTGTCACCTGCTAGCCCAACACCTTCTTCAGGCATGAAACATGAAATACATTGTGGATTTTGCTCCCTGGGGGAAGCTCCAGCTCATAAGCCACCTCTCCAACTCTTCGGATCACCCTGTACGACCCATAAAACACGACTGTAGCTTCTCGACCCCTTTCTGCTTCAAGGTGGACTAGCGATATGGCTACAATCACAAGTAAACCAAGTCTCCCTCCTCAAACTGCCTCTCAATCCGGTGCCTGTCTGCATACAACTTTGGCTGGTTTTGAGCTGTCAATAAGTTATTCTTGAGAGCCTTGAGAATGTCTTGGCTCTCTTGGATCCAATCTTTGGCCTTTGGGCCCCTGCTGTCTCCAAAAACAATGTCAGCAAACGACAAAGCATCATATCCATACAAGGCACAAAAGGGTGACATACCGATGGACATGTGGTGGGTGGTGTTGTAGCAGTACTTGTTGAAATTTCTAAGTATTGCTCGTTAGAAATTTTATCTACATTCTCTGGTTTATTTCTCCTACTTGTTAATTACGAACAAGTTATTTAAACATATAAATATCGAAATAAACACAATATAGTCTCAACCATTACAGATCAACAACTGAAAGAAATAGCAAACGCGCAAGTGACACCGTTATTTTTGGACAACTCGTCCCCAAAAAAACCCAACTTGGGAAAACCGGTGCAACAATTCACGTGGTTATTTTATTATGCATTCTTTCCTTGAGTACAACTGGGTGCCAAACCAGCTCACCCGACAGAGAAAATAATCTGGCAATAATACCTCTCTATTCGGAAGCACAAATATTCAGAAAAACTGCCCCACAAAACCCTCTCCAGCACAATTGAAGCACTACGTCAACCCTCCTAGCCTTTGCGTCAGCTCTTTGAGGCTCTGCGCAACCTCTCTGGTTCTCTGCGTCACTCCAGCAGCCTCTGCGTGGATGACGCAGGCCCTCCTGGCCTCTGCGCTCTCTGCATGGCTCCCTCTGGCTTCTGCGTCTACCTCTCTGCCTCTGTGCTGGTCTTCAGTACTATCTCTACCTCTCTGCCTCGTACTCACTGCCCCTCGCTGCAAACTGATCACTGATTCGACTTTTCTTAGCAAACCCCGCTCTAGAAAATCGAATGATTGATCACTCTGGTGTGTTCTCCAACTGACCGTCAAGACTCCTCTTATACTTTTCCTGTTGGTCCTTCAACGGTCAATATTACATCTCTAATCAATGGCTAAGATTAAATTTGGCTTGATCCATGCCATTTGGAACCTTCTAACCCAATTTTATATTAATACCCATTAATGTTTTATTTTTCCCAAGTTTAGACTTAGGAACTCCATTAAAAATATTAATTATTTTAATATCTCCTTAACCGGGTAGAATTTGCCCAAACCATTTCTGGGTCTTGGATATCTCATGTGCTTTAGCCTCTCCACCAATTTTCATTGCTAGAGCACATCCGATGCTACCCCAAATCAACAGTACTTGCCTAGGTGTAGCCACCGAATCCATGTTCTCTGCTCCCTGATCACATAGTTCCGAAGATAACCCTCCAACCATTTGTTAACCCTCTCAGTTTGGCCGTTAGTTTGCGGATGGTAACTCGTGCTAGGAGTGAGTTCAGTGCCCACTAATCGGAAAAGCTCCTTCCAAAACGCTCCCATGAACCGACTATCTCTGTCGTTGACTATGGTTTTAGGGAGTCCATGCAAGTGAAAGACCTCCTTGAAGAATAACTCGGCCACCTGTGACGGTGTATACCGGGTTGGTATGGCGAAGAAGTGTGCATATTTGGTCAACGGGTCTACCACCATATATAATCCTTCCCATGCATTACTGGGAGCCCCTTGATGAAATCCATGGAGATAGTTTCCCATTTCCCCTCGGGAATGGGAAGTGGCTGTAACAACCCAGCTGGGTGAGTCAACTCCCCCTTGTTCCTCTGGCAAGCCTCACACTCTTGCACATATCTCAAAACATCTCCCATGAGGCCTTTCCATGTGAACCACTCTTTGACTATCATGTATGTCTTCTGGAAACCTTGGTGTCCCAAAAGTGGGGAGTCATGAGCTGCGTGGAGAATCCTCTCCTTCAACTGCGAACTCGACACCAAGAATATACGCCCCTTGTAGTAAATGACCTCAACCATCACCCTATAGTGCTCATCAGCGTGAATGCCCTACAATATCTCGCATGCCCTCCAGTCCTTATAGTACTCCACCAGCAACTGCGCCTTCCAGTCATGGCAAATGCTCATAAGTGACAGTGACGCGAACCTCCTAGATAATGCATCCACCACTATGTCGTGCTTGCCCTTCACATACTGAATGTCAAAATCGTAGGCCTGCACCTTACTGACCCACCTCTGCTGCTTGTCATTGAGGTTCTACTGTCCCATAATGGCGAAGACTATTGTGGTTCGTCTTCGGAATCTGTTGCCCATTAGGTACTGCCGAAATTTGGCCAACACATGCATGATGGCCAACATCTCCTTGTCGTAGATTGAGTACGACCTTTCATGTGGGAGAAGTTTCTAGCTCTCAAAAGCAATGGGGTGTCCATCCTGAGACAATATTGCGCCAACCCCCTTGCCTGATGCATTGCACTCCAATGTGAATGGCTACTTGAAATCCGGAAGTGCCAACACTAGGCAGTTGTTCATCGCCTCCTTGAGGCGATCAAATGCTGACTGTGCTCTGTTTGTCCATGTCAAAGCTCCCTTTTTGTCAAATTTGTGAGGGGAGCTGCTAGCTGTGAGCAACCCTTCACGAACTTCCTGTAGTAGGTGCATATGCCTATGAATCCCCTCAGCACAGTCATGTTTCAGGGCTCAGGCCAATCCCGGATGGCCCTGATCTTCTCCTTGTGCAACCTCACACCATCTGCGCCAATGATGTTTCCCAAGTAGAGCATATCTGTCAGCCCAAACTTACACTTGGACAACTTGGCATAAAACTGTTGCTCCTTTAGAATACGCAGCACCACCTCCAAGTGCTGCAAATGCTCCTTCCATGTGCGGCTGTAAATCAAGATATCGTCGAAGAACACCAACACAAACTTCCGCAACTGCCCACATAATACATAGTTCATGCATGACTAGAAAGTGGTAGGTGCGTTGGTAGCCTGAAGGGCATGATCAAGAACTCAAAGTGCCCATAGTGGCACCTAAAAGTTGTCTTGGGGATGTCTTGATCCCTTACCCGGATCTGGTGGTAGCCCAAGTGCAAATCTATCTTAGAGAAGTACTTGGCTCCTCTAAGGTCAATCATCAATGTGTGGGATGGGGTATCTGTTCTTCAATGTCTTCTTGTTGAGTGCCTTGTAATCAATGCACATATGCAGGGGCTTGCTTGAATGCTGGAAAGTATGACCTGCTTGTAACTCTAGAAAATTCTCTCCATAACACTCCAAAAATGTTGAGATGCTCTTCCCCAAAACTCCCCTTATCTCTCCCGACAAATACTTGCCCCACAACTTGACCCACGAAATCCCATGTGTGCTTAGTGAGAGACTTTTGCACCAACCCTGGGTGTTGTAAATCTTACTGCTCACAAGAAGCAAGTTCCTATTCCCAAACTTGTCCCAAAGGCTAGTGTCCCCCTGAAACTCCTTCACCAAATTCTCTCGGCAATTGCACCTCGGAAGGTCCTTGAAATGGCTTCCACGTGTTCCCTTCCTGTGTCCTCCTAGAATATGCACTCGTTGATTGATGGGTGAGTGTTATACTCTAAATCCTCTCCAACTCTCCTCCAAAATGGTAGAATGGGACCACACTAGGGTGGCACTCATGGTCCACCAAAGGGAGGGTTAGTTATCTGCTTGGAAAACTCGTTGCTAAACAAATAGTGGCCTGGCTAAGCATCTCGAGCAACTGAGTTGAGTTCGATATGCAAAAAGATTCCAAATGAGTCTAGGCCTCTTCTATTTATAATCCGTGGGCTTCTTTTCCCCATGTGGGCCCCTCCAACTTGCATTTCAACTTTCCCTTCTTGGCAATTCGAACTTTCCTTTAAGGCAAGTGCGTGTTTCCTCACGTGGGTGGCCCCCACGCTTCACCAACAAAATATTTCGGCCTCCTTTTCCTTTCTAAGTCTTTTCCCAAAAGTCTTATGGGTCCCATGGCTTCCAAAATTGTCAAAATTGTAGAACAATGAACCTGTGACAAATTAATTTAGGAAGGGACATTACAGACGGCGAAGTGCAAAATCTTGTAGCTAGAAAGCAGAACACCCTACCTTGACCTCGTTGACCTTGGGAGGAGCTGTCTTGCTCTAGGAAGGTCTCAGGACGAATTGGGATTAGGGTTACTAAGGAAGTTGCAAGGCCGAAATTGCAGGTCGAAGTTGCAGGACGAGTTGCAGTATTGACGCTGGCAAGTCGAAGTTACAGTTTGAAGCTGGTTGGTGCAAAATTAGGAAAAGACTTGTTGGAGGGCTGACTTGGTACTTGGAGAAGGACTTGGTCTAGGGTTTGGGTCTTTGTGTCTCATTTTGAAGTAGGTTCTATAAGAAGAGTTGAGTTTACTAAGTTTTCCCTTTGGAGGGGTTTTGCCCTAGCTGAGAGCCTAATTTTTGTGTCCTCTGTTGTTGCTGTTTCGTTCTTGATATTTGTTTGATGAAAAGATCTAACTAAAGAACATAATAAGATTAACTAAGTTTAGAAGCAAATATTAAGGTCAAGGAAAATAAGATTTAATAGCTGCCACTTTGCATTTTCCAACATCAAGGACAACGTAAGCCTTAGATAATCTCATCTCCAAAGCTAGAGACATAAAATGAACACCTAGTTAGGTATAGGAAGATACCCCTTCTACCAATGTCACCTTTATAAGAGTGACTATCTGGCAATTTTTTGTTGGACATATTGCAAGTCATGGTCTACTTTTTTGCATAGTTTAGCTTCTAGACCAAGGCTGTAATAGAATATCCTCAGAATGTGAAGATGTTGGCTCATGTTGCTTCAATAAATTGAAACTGATGTCTGCTTCCACCAATATAAAATTTTGGTTGTGTTATGGGAATCGCAGGTACATTGCCTGTACCATCACCAAAAAGATAGGGAAATGTCGAAACACATATGATATAGTCTGGAGACATGTACCTAATTTGGAAATGTGAGATGAAATGCCATGTTATGTTAGTTCTTTTCGGTATGTATATGGTGCAATTCACAATTTTATTTGGATTTGATTGGGTGGAGCCACCTTGGGTAATGGAAATGCTAATTCAAGGTGAAATAAGATGAGCAGTGGAGGCATATTAAAGGATACTCACTAGCATGAGATAAGCAAGCTAGAAGAGGTTTATGACATACAAATGAGTTATAGTGATAGATGGGTATAGAAGGGAAAAGTTCACCTTGAGAAATTGTCCACTTTCAAAGTGAACTTTTGCCCTTGTGTACCCATTTGTCACTGGCTTATTTGTCTATCATAAACCTCTTGTAGTGTGCTGTCCCGTGCTGGTTAGTGTAACTCATCTTTAATATGCCTTCTCAAAAATTTTCCAAGCAAACTTGTAACTCATTTGTCATTGGCTTATTTTTCTGTTCTAAACTTCTTGTAGCTTGTTGTTCCATGTGGGTTAGTGTAACTTGTCTTTGAATGACTCCACTGTAATTTAAATGTTCCTGCTCATTTATTCATAATGCTTTCTTTCGAAATTTCAATATTATGTGCTATTTATAAAATAGTATATATATAATATATATATATATATATATATATATCGCTGTTCCATGCTGGTTTAGTCTAACTTGTCTTTTAATATGCCACTAATGTAACTAAAATGTCCCTGCTCATTTATTCATAATGCTTTCTTCAAATTTCGATATAATGTGCTATTGATAAAATAACACACAATATATATATATATTTATATTATATATAATGTGCATGTATGTATTTGTAATATCTTGTTTCTCTATTTCCAAAATTTTGGGGGGTCAAGTTTTCAGCACTTCTTGAGAAAAAGTCAGAAAGCTTAAGTGCAATCCAGGTGAAACTTACAGACCGGCCATTGTCACCTCACCAACTCTCTTCTCACTTTAGGTCGACTCTACTCTAGCTCAAAGGGGGCTTCTAGGTTAAGATCTCTGAAACCGGATTCGCTCTTAGAGGGCCACGTGTCCGAATCCGTCGAATTCGATATGATTTGATCTAAATAGTGTCCAGATTTCGTGACACGTCGTGTCCAATTCAGACACGATCGAATCCGGATCATGTCCCGATCAAACACATCGTGTCCCGAAATTCGGACACGAATCTGGAATTCTGGGACCCGCGCGGTCAATAAAGGGTGGAAATGACTCTTTTTTTCCTCATTCGCTATCATTTCTTTTGCAATAGTTGAGCTGTGGGTTTGCTGTGAGGATTTTGGAGCAAGGAGCCAAGGGTTTGGAGCGTTTTCAAGGCGATTCAAGCAATTGGGAAGTGCATTTCCTCTCTATTTTTTTGCATTTGTATTACAACAGTTTGTATATGCATTTATTTTACAAATTTGTGCATGTTTTGTTTATTTTTTTTTATAGTATTCATGGCTCAATCAAGGGCAGCAGGTAGGGGGCAAAGGAAGGGGAAGAATGTCCTCATTGGAGATGCCCCTCCTCCCCCAATATCATCAGAGTCTGCTGCAAGTAATGTTGAGGGAAGACTTCCTCCTAAAGGCAACATTGAGAAATATCCCTTGTGGAAATATGTCACAAGAGAGGATGGGCCAAGCAGCAAGGGGAAGGGAGGAGGCAATGTGAATTGGAGATGCAACTTTTGCCACAATACTTACACAAGCACATATTACCGTGTGAAAGGCCATTTGTTGGCTTTACTAGGTTGTGGAGTTGGAGCTTGTACACAAGTTTCTTTACAAAAGAGAAAAGAAATGGAAAGAGTTCACTGTTGGTATGGAAAATGTGGCTGCAAAATAAAAAAAACCAAGAATGATGACCCCCTTCCATTTTTTAGGAAAGGCACCAACAAATTTCCATTTGAGAGTTCTATTGGAGGACAAGAAGCAAAAAGAAAGGCAATTTCACTTGGTCCAATGGACAATATGTTTCAAAAAGAGAAACGGAATGAGTTTGATCTCACCATTGCCTTTTTTTTATCAAAACTTCATATCCTTTAATGTTGCACGCTCACCTCTATTTATTGAGATGTGTCAAGCTCTAACTCACGGGTCTCCATCATGGTATGTGCCTCTTGGTTTAGAGAAGCTTAGAACAACATTGTTGACGAAGGCAAAAAAAGAGGTGCAAAAAATGCTTGAGCCTATTAAAGCATCATGGCCAATATCTGGGGTTAGCATTGTTTCTGATGGATGGACAGATCCAACACGACACCCACTCATCAACTTCATGGTGTTTTCCTTGAATGGTTTAGTTTTCTTGAAAGCAGTGGATACACTTGGAGAATACAAGGACGCACAATTTATGGGTGAGTTGTTTATTAAAGTTATTGAAGATGTGGGTGTTGATTCTTGTGTGCAAATCATTACAGATAATGCACTTGTTTGCAAGGCTGCTGACATGATTGTGGAAGATAAATATCCACAAGTGTTTTGGACACCTTGCATTGTCCATTCATTGAACTTAGCACTGGAATCCATTGCTTCTGATGTGCTTTGGATTGGTAACATTATTGAGGATGCATGGCATATCCGTAACTTTGTGCAAAATCATACAAATGCCCTCACTATCTACAAGGAATACAACGATCTATCATTGTTGAAGATTGCTGATATACGGTTTGCCTCTTCATTCGCATGTTGAAGAGGTTGAGGGAGGTCAAGACCGCTTTTGGGGCCATGGTTATTTCTAAGTTTTGGTCTTTTTGGAGAAAGACAGATTAACTAGCCTCTAAAAGAGTGAAGGACACAGTGCTAGATGATGCTTGGTGGGAGAGGGTAGATCTAATTATTCTGATCATGGACCCTATCATTTCTTTGCTTCGATTTGCAGATACAGACAAACCCATCCTAGGAGAGGTTTATGAGGGATGGGATTCCATGATTGAGTCTGTGAGGAGCATTATTATATAGAGTGAGTGCCCTGAGTATGAGACATCACTAGAGGCCTTCTGTGGTACTATACAGGATATTCTTGTCAGCAGATGGGACAAGAATTGCACATCTTTACATTGTTTGGCTCACTCATTGAACCCAAAATACTACAGCCATGAGTGGTTGAATGGTGGACCTTCTCGCAGATTCCCTCCTCACATGGATGGTGAAATCTCACAGGAGAGGAAAGATGCATTTAGGTGGGTTTTTCAGGATAGAGCACTACTTGATGAGGTGGAGGATGCCTTTGCAGAGTTTTCCACTGGCACTGGTCGATTTGCAGGATATGATGTGATTAGAGACAGGGGGCTAAGAAGCCCTATTCTTGGTGGGCAAATCATGGGGCAACAAGCCCTCCTCTACAACAGTTAGCTATGAGCCTCCTCTCTCAGGTGACTCCATCTTCTTGTTGCGAGAGGAATTGGAGCACATATGGGAATTTGTATAGTGTTAAGAAGAGCAGGCTTGAGTAGTCCAAGGCAGAGACAATGGTGTATGTGCACACCAACCTTCGTCTTATTTATAGGGAGAGGGAAGAGTGGTTGAAAGGAAAGACAAAGATGTGGGGTGCCTTTCCTGATAATATGGGTCTAGACAACAGTGTTGAGTTGGCATTGGCCAACATGGATCTCAATGATCCAGTGCTAGAGCCTATTAGAGTTGATGATGGTGATATTGTAGAGGGGTCATCCTCCATACCAGCAGATGCAGAGATGACTATGGATATAGGGGAGCAGGAGGATGTAGAGGAGATCAGTGGTGACCATGATGATGAGGACAATGATGCTGATTCTGATGATGACTATGAGGATTGATGACTCATGAGTCATGGGCTGCCTACTGCCTTGAGGCTTGTATACCTATAGTTGTTTTGTATTTTGTATTTCTATTTGCCATTGGCATTGCACTACATATGTAACACTTTTTGATTTTGATGACTTAATGAGAAAACTACAGCGGTCACTGTCTTTATCTTACTATCTTGTCTTTCTCCTATTGGATCATTGATGAATTGAATATGTATTATGATTTATGATTTATGAATTTAGAATTTATGATTCATTGATTTATCATTTATGTGACATGTATTTGAATTTTGTATGTACTATGCATGCTATAATGTTACTAACTTACTTTGTAAACAATAAAACTTACATCTAGATGAAGATATATATTTGAAATCAATGAATTTGTATCATTAATGAGAATTTGTGTAAGAAATATCTATATCTATATATATATATATGTATATATTTTTAATAAAATAATATATAACGTGTCCTAATGTGTCCTGTTCCAGGGGGTCAACGTGTCCAAATCCGACACTGGAATCCCGAATCCTGTGTCAGGTTACTTAGGTTAAGATTGGTAGGATTTAAGGCAATGTGTTCCAAGGTGATATGAACAGTAAATCCAATAAATTGGTTTTGGAAGAATTTTAAGTTATGAAAGTTGATGGGAGGACTGGAGACTAGTGTCTTTTCATTGGGAATATAGAGTCAACCAGTTCTCGCTTGAGAAAGTATGGATGGATCCAGGGTGATGACTAGGGTTGTCCACTACTAACCCTAGTCGACCACCTTATACATTTACATGCTCGTAGATAACTTCAAGGGAAGACACACCACTAGAAATCTTCCTAGGGTTTACAAGAAAGGATCTATTCAAGAACAATGTAAAGGGAATTCACCTTCACCTCTAGATAAGTAATAGACTTAGAGAGACCATTTACTCAAGCAATCTTTATTCATCCATAAACTTTAGCCATGAAAATCAATGAAGTTGCAAAAATTCATCCACAAATACTCTCCTCAATGAGGTGAATTAGTATTCTGTCCATAGTACCAAATCCAATACAAAATAACTCCAACAAAATTTCAGAATTTGTTTTAAGGGATTTCTTCCCTAATCCAACCATGAAAAAATGATGAGGAAGTGCATTTCTATTTATAAGGGGATGTTTAACTTCTTTTACAACAAAATAATGATATTTCAAATGAAAACCTCCTAATCTAGCATAGGGAAGGGTAAAAAACCTTTTCACCAATTAGTTAGTCTAAAATATACAAAAAATGGGCTTTTCATGCCAAATGTACAATAATATACACTGAATAGCTCCCCAAACAGGGCACCTCCATCACTAATTGAAAAATGGGCTTCAACATGCAGCATTCAACCTCCAAAGGCCCTTCAAGGTGAATTCCGTCTCAAGAAACACAAGCAAGCTCTCCAATTTTTTCTCCGAGTCTCCTTTTGAGTACAAAAGTGGGATTCCCAAGTGAATGCTAATCCTCAATGGTGGGTCTCCTCCACCAATCATGCCAATAAAACTCTCAATTCCTCCTTCAAGGGTGGATGTATGGGCCTTCATCATGCCAAACATTCTCCCAGCTGTGGATACATCATTACATGAACCAATGTTAGGGCTTGTATAAGTTGGCCCTGGTCTTTGGATGCACGTGTTGGTTCAAATCTGAGCTCAGGTTGGCCCCACCAAATTCTGTTTCAATGTTTGCACATGTAAATATACATCAACCTTATTTCTTCAAAATCATCTCAGCCTATGGGGCAAATCTGTTTCAGAGTCAGATTGCACATCTGATAACCTTTAATCATCAAGGAAAAAGGACTAAGGCTTTGACCATGAGCATGCTTACAAAGTAAAAGAACCTTTGCCTAGAATTTCCTTTCAAGCTACAGAATACCAACACTAGTTTCTTGAAAAGTATCCCTCAACATTGCTACATCCCTGGACCTTTTTGTGGATTTGGATTGCTTTAGATATGCTTCTGGACCTAAGGCATGATCATCAATATGATAAAAGTTATTACATCGGGAAACAATCTGCAGTGTACAATCTCCAACCACTTCTCAGAACGTTTGCCATCCACGACGATGTAGAAAGGGACCCCTTCACCAGCATATACCCTGACATCACTAAATTCTCAATTGATGGAGAAATCATCATCATGGGGGACTTCAACGCCCGTACCAAAGAACATCAGGTCCCACTCCATGACCGTTCAGAGGATGTTTTCTGCACTAGGGGTGTGGACCTGGCTTCAGCAGGCTTGCAGAGAACCTCAGAGGACGCCCTGGGCCCCATCACAGCCTACGGTAGACACCTTTTGCAGTTGGGCGAATCACATGAGCTGATAATCTTGAACGGTCTCTCGCGCTTCTCGGAATCCCGCTTCTTCACGTGCAAACCTCATGGAGGTGGGGCTAGTGTGGTGGATTACGCCTTAACCGGCAGAGTAATACTCCCTTTTATCCGGAATCTCTCTGTATCTCCCATCCCCCTGGCCGACCACGCACTGCTTTCACTTTCGCTTTCCCTTCAGTCTGATCCCCCCCGACCAATTCACCCCCCACCTCAATCCCCCGGTAGAACCATCTTCTGTTTTGAGAAGGGTGACCCCGACATTTTCTCCTCCTCACTCCGGCAAATCCTCCCCAACACAAATGACTTCTCCCGTCTCGAGACTGTTTCGGATAAATACCACTGTCTCTCCTCAGCTATCTGGGAGTCGGCACTTCAATCCTTCCCCCACTCCTTTCGGACCTCCCCGACCTCCTGCAAGACAAGAACATCCCCTATGAACAAATGGTACGATACAGAGTGTAAACTCCTCCACCAGGATCTCCGCCATGCCTTCCGTCAGTCCCTTCCCTCTTATTCTGCCATCCAAAAGAACTACCGTCGCCTTCTCCGCCACAAAAAAAGACAGTACATTTCCCAACAAAGAAGGGAGCTTTCCGCCCTCCTTACCCATTCCCCTAAGCAATTCTGGGGCAAGATCCTACCCCGGCGTTCTCCTCCTCCCGCTGATCTCGACCCAATCTCCATGTTCTCTCACACCTCTCGTCTTTATGACATTCCCGGTCAGTCCCAGATACAGGTCACATCTCCTCCCCTGTCCTGCCACCTTTTCACCGATAAAGATGTCAGAGAAACCATCTGGGCGATGAATAGTAGCAAAGCAGCGGATGAAGAAGGTTTCCAAGCCGAATTTTTCAAGCATGGCCTACGACCCCTAGTTGGATACCTGGCAGATCTATTCAACCATGTAGTCCGAGATGGGTTCCCCCCCATATGGTCCCATCATATTATATACCCCATCCATAAGTCAGGGAATACATCGGACCCCAACAACTACAGGACAATTATGGTGGGTCATACTTTCTCTAAACTCTATGCTACTATCCTTCACAGAAAGCTTTCCGGTGATTTCGAAGAAAGAGATCTCAGAGCCAGAGGCCAAGCTGGTTTCAGACCATTGACCACATCTTTACACTCCGTGCTGTGATCGAGGAAGCACGCCACCGGTCCTCGAAGGTGTATTGCTGCTTTGTGGACTTCCGGAAGGCCTTTGATTCAGTCCCGAGAGAGGACCTTCTTCAGCGACTCAAAGATATCAGTACCTCACATTCCCAGCTGACTGCTGTTATGCGTCTTTACGAGTCTGTCCTGGGCCGTCTTCGCACTGTAGGGGGACTATCTGAATTCATCAGGAGCACGATTGGAGTCAAGCAGGGGTGCCCACTCTCCCCCACCCTCTTTGGGATATATATTGATGAGCTCGAAACTTTTCTACGGGAACACATACAGGAGTCTGACGGTTGCTATCTTCATCATGTTTTGATCTATATCTTACTTTTTGCAGATGACATTGCACTTTTATCTTCATCGCCAGAAGGGCTCCAGAGACAGCTGGATGCATTAGCACTATTCTGTGATCTCCGGAAATTGACAGTGAACCTGGATAAGACAAAAGTAATAGTCTTCAATGGGACGAAGAAGTCTCAGGATTTCCAGTTCCTCTTCAAGGGAAAGACAGTGGAGATTACCAATAGCTACACGTACTTGGGAGTACAGTTTTCGGGCCCCCGGTTCAGTATGCGGCCAGCTCTGCAACCTCGAATCAATAAGGGGTATGGCTCTCTAGCCATATTGGAGAGACAATGTTTCCGCCATCACTTCCAGGACATCTCGTCAAAGTTGAGCCTTATGGACACCTTGATCCGACCCACAGTCTTGTACGGATCGGAAATTTGGGGCCCTTCCTTACTGGAGTTAGGCTGGGCGGCAGTTGAGAGAGTCCAAACTCTCCTCCTCCGACGCATTATCCGTTGCAAGTGTACCATCCCACAACAAATCATTCTGGCCGAATTTGGTGCACAGTCCTTCCGCCTTGAGACAGCTTTCAGACTGGTCTCCTTTCTCCACCGAGTTCGGAGCTTCGCAGACACTTTGAAAGGGCGAGACAGGTACCCTTATCTAGCCTACTGCTCTTCTGAGGACATCGACCGCACACAACCAGGGAAAACCAAATGTTGGTATACAGGGGTCTCAAAGTTCCTCACAGCAGTGGGACTCCATATAGATCATCTCCCCCCCTTTCAGTACTCCTTGAACGCCCCCAAAGGACTCCCCCCCAAGCAGGAACTCAATAAAATCATCAAGGAAGACATCTACAGACAGTTTATCTAGATCACATGGATTGACCCCCCGGGGGGACTACGTCTGAAAATGGCTTTTTATGCAGAACACTTTTTGAGTATCAGAAACGGGCTTATAGTTCGCCCCCAGTACACGCTTCGAAATTGGATGCATGCTCTCCGGATCCCCCTCAGACAGTTCAGAGTTGGATCACACAGGCTTCAGGTAGAGACAGACCACCAGATAGAGAGAGTTGACAGGATTTGCCGGCTATGCCATACACAGGAGGTGGAAAATGAATGGCACTTCGTTTTCGGGTGTCCGATATATTATGAGATCAGAGGTCGCTTTCACTGTCTATTTAGAGGACCAAATACCCTTTCTAGCTTCTTCAACTACACGGACCAGAGATGCGTCGCACTTTACATCCAGGAGACTCTTAAGCATCGGGAGCATATCCTCCAGCCTCCCGTCCGACCCAACACTACTCGTCAGATCACCTCTTTCTTCAGTACACTTCCCTCAGCCCGAGGAGTCAAGAGATCAACCAGTGAGAATACCGACCAAGCCGGCTCACACATATCGGCGAACCCTCGTTCAGTTAAGAGGAGAAGCCCCTTGCTTACGAGGACCCAGCAGCAGAACCGCGCCAGGCATCTCCGCGAAAGGCAGTCCAGGATCATTAGATCACGGAGACAACACAATGGGAGGCAACCAGTGCCCACTATTTCAAGCCAGCAAACCTTACTGAACTACCCACAGTTCTCCTCTCTCGACCTCGGATGTTAGGAGTATCGGACTCCCACATTCGCGTCCCCCAGGGTCTTCCTCACCAGTGATCCTGCAAAGCAGTCTAGAGATCAGTCGGCGAGGCCGGGATCGGAGCTCCATACGCTCTTCCCGACCCGCTTCGTCTTTATTTTATTTTTCTATCTTTCTTTCAGTATTTGTCTTTATGAGGAGACCATTTGGTTCTCCTACTGGGCACGACCCCCCTTTTGTAACCGACAGTCCCTTTGACCTACTTTGTGGTCATTCGTTGGACATTAATAAAATTATCTTATCTTATCTTATCTAGTGTTTGGAGTTGCAAATTAGGACTTCCTTGCTTCTTGAAAAGAATCATACAAGAATTTTCTTTGCACTTTTAGTTTCTCTTGTAAAAGTTGCCAGTGATTACGATATAACAAGTCTAAAGCAAAAAATATGAACTTGCACTTTGATGTCACTGACTATAACATCTGTGGGCATGAGTGCTGAAGACCGGGAAGGGTGAGATATATTTTTTTTGTCTTTCTTGATCAAATGCAACAGCTTCAGAACAAATGATTTCACATACGTTTTCTTGTATCTTGCATTAAAATCTACAATATCCAGAAACTTCCCTGTATTACACTCAGCATTCTGACTGCAAATCCCAACAGACCCAGAATCTATGCACTTTCCCTATCATATTTATACTCACAAGTAAATTTCATGTCCTGAAATTTAGCCAAAACCTTTGAAACCCCCCTTTCGTAGGTTTGGCCAAGTTCAACGTAAGACCAACAAGCATCCCCAAGATAAATGTAAGACCAACAAGCACCCCCAAGGTAAATGTACTAGCTTAGGTGACTTAAGAAAACCCACTATCCTATCTCAGCCAAAAATTTCCCTTCCTTGGTCAACATGCCTAACATAGGCCTCTGTAATAATTTGGCTGTATTGTGGCATTTCTTCAGGCAACGTCCCAATGAAACACAGTATGGAATCTTATGCAACTTTCACACATAGACAAACTTGACCTCCCTTCTTATTTCAACTTCAAAGACTTTTGTCAGAACTCTGAAAGCATATATGAAACCCTCAGTTGCACAAATGCTTCATTTGGTGTTGAATTTAGGCCAGCACCCATCTCCTTTGCTTGACATGTCCTTCCGTAGGTCTCACAACCTATACATGATTCAGTCCATCCAAAACCTTCTCACAGAATCACCACAATCAGATTTTGAATCAGTAGTGACTAGTAAATCATCATCAATTCCATCCACTCGGGATCCAGGAAACACATCCTCATGATTCCTATTGGTTCAATTGCCTTGTGCAGGATATACATAGCTTTTCACAACATCTCATTTCAGCCCATGCCAGATTAATGGATAACAGAACTCTAAAGTGACATGACTCTAAACCTGATTGTTTTTCTATCAAAACGGGTGAATTTTATTTGTGGTAACAGAAAAACTGCATGCACTCTATTTGAAGTTGTTATATATCTCTTTTCAAGGTGTTGAACTACTTGCTGTTATTCTGAACAACTTCTCTATGGATCTCAATAGGCCTTGCTGGTGAACTTATGGACTCTATCTAACATGGCAACTGGCTGATGATTTGTGAAAAATTCTCAACAGAAGAGAATAGGAAAGTTGCCAAGGATGATTTAACTAGCCAAAGATCCATTTTTACGTCAGCTTTGTGCAAGGGATGTTTATGGGAAATTTTGAGACTGCATTGCTATAAACTAATTCTTTTAAATAGAATAACTCAAATTATTTCCATTTATTAGATTGAGTTATGAAGAAACTGGATAACCAATATCATTTTGTTTATCTGTCTTGAGAGTTTTGTGAACAAATATTAATGAAATTAAATAAGGTTACATTGTTGGAGAATCAGGGCTTTGAACATTTTGTCTTCTGCATTTTGACTTTGTTTGGGAATCTTCCATGTATTTTACTATAAAATTTTGTTAAGCAACTTTTCCCTGCAATTGTCTGTTTTGGCATCATACACTTTCATCTTTTTGATTTTCTCTCTTTCAATTTTGTTGTGATTGTTTTGTACTAGGTATGCCATACCCACAGAATTTTGAGACTGCAAAGCAGGTTGAGATGATTGTGAAGGAGAATGGAGCTGTTCCTGCAACAATAGCGATATTGAATGGCATTCCTCATATAGGTCAGTTCTATAAATCTGAAGCTCTTTTGCTTAAACTACTAATACTAAAGAATTGAGATAGTGACTAAATATCTATGATTACCTCTAAGACACCAATAATGTCAAAAGCTTGCTCAAGGAATGGTATTGTATACATAATTTTGGGTGACGATATATGGAAGACGAGCTCCCTTAAGCAGAAAAGGTGACTTTTCATGAGAGTGCAACATTTCTTTTTCCATGTAACAAAGCACCCCACTCTCCACCCCGTATGCAAGGGTAAGATATTTTTCAGGGCTTACAGCCGTTCAACAACAAGCTCAAAGCCATTACAACTATATACTCCTTATGAGCTCATCATGTCACTTGTAGGAATTGAACCTGGGTAGGGAGTATAACAGTCATTCCTCTCAACCACCCAAGATAAACCCAAATGACAAGCATTCAAAATGTCCTCTCCTAATCTTACATGCAATCTGTTACATCTTTGGAAGTTTCCACCTAGTCTATTCTTCCCCTGATTAAGAGTTGATATGTAAATATACACACTTTTGAACTTGATACAAAATATAGAAAAAGATACATCGATGCATTATGCTTAATGGGAGTATTTAGGAAATATATATTACTATGTGCTCACCATTTCCTCTATGCTTAGTGGAAATCATCCTTAATTTCAAAATGATTTTTGGATCCCTCCTTGCTTTAGTTGTATTGTTTCTGGTAAATATTTATTTTGTACTAGGTTCATATGAGCTGTCCACATATAGTACTATCAAAAGCTTAAGTGGCATTTCAAATTCCTGGTTTATTTGAACTACTTCCAAAAAATGGCTTTGAGTATGCTGTCAGCAATATAATAGATATATGCAGCGTGTATTTGCTCAAGAAGATTGGTATCATGTAGTCTTGCATTTAAAAGGTTGTTATTGCTGTGTAGGTCTTATTTCAGGTGGTATTGGCCTATTGTAAACATGGATGAGTTGTGTAGAAACTTGAGTTAGTCAGTGGAACCACATTGGCCATTAGTGTTGCTTAGAAAAAAATTAGTTGCATTGGTTGTTGGCCAATAGTCCTAGTAAGAGTATGAAGTAATTATGTTGCCAGTTATGCTGGCCATTGGTTCTACTAGAAGCACACATGATTTTTTTTGTTAACTGTGTTTGTGCTACGGTTAGAGCAAGGTGGAATTAGGTAAATTTTACTTGTGGGTACACAGGGCTTGCTTTTTATGTGATGATGTATCTTGGCAAGAATGCATTGGGCATATCAACTCGAAAATGTAGAATCATTGGTCATTGGCATTGGTGATGGCATTGGAGCAAAGATGAGCTTCTTACAAAGTAATGTCTTTAGTATGATGAGGGCAAGATTTAAGTGGTTATGCTTAAAATATTAAGACATGGGATGTTGGAATTTCTAATTCTAACCCATTAGAAACCCTTCATGTACTTTCTGATTTATTCATACCTACTTGTTCTGTTAATTAACAAGTTATTTACCATGTAAATACTGGAAATAAATACAAGTACATGCTCAACACATTACATATCATCAATTGAAGGAAACAAAACAAGCACACAAGTGACCCCGTTGTTTTTGTACCAATTTCCCCAGTAAAACCCAATGCGGGAAAACCGGTGCAGCTATCTGAGGGTTTTATTATTATGTAGTTTCTGAATACAATCTGGGTGCCAAAATCGGCTCACCCAACAAAGAATAATCTCAGCAGTAGTACCTATCCTTCGGAGACAGATGCTCCGGTTGAAACCCCGGATAAACACTTCGGCAACTCCTCAGCTCCAATTTGCCCCACGAAAAACCACAGTGTCAGCCTCTAGGGAATGCGTCAGCCTCTTCTACCCTCTGTGTCAGCGTTCCTGGCAGTTCTGGCTTCTGCCCTCTGCGTCAGCGTTCCCGACAGTTCCAGCTTCTACCCTTTGCATGAGCTTTCCTGGTTGTTTCGGCAATTCCCGGCAGTTCCAGCTGTTCCCGAAAATTTAAACTGTTCCCGGCAGTTTCGGCTGTTCCCGAAAATTTAAACTGTTCCCGGCAGTTCCGGTGTCTGCCCTCTGCGTCAGCTTTCCCGGCTATTCTCGACAGTTCCGGCGTTTTCCCTTTGCGTCAGCTTTCCCGGCTATTATGGTAGTTCCCAGCAGTTCTGGCTTCTACCCTCTGCGTCAACTTTCTCGACTGTTCCGACAATTCCTGACAGTTCTGGCTGTTCCGGCTTTTGCCCTCTGCGTCAGCTTTCTCGGTGTTGTGCTGATCCTCCTGGCACTATCTCTGCCTCTCTGCTTCTGTATTCACTACCCCTTAGTTGCAACTCTAATCACTCTCTCGACTTCCTGAGCAAACCTTGCCCCAGAAAGTCAAAATCTTGATCAACTCGGTGTGTTCTCCAAGTGACCCTCAAGTCTCCTCTTACACTTTTCTTGTTGACAAATCAACGACCGAGATTAAGTCCCTAATCAATGACTAAGATTAGATCTGGCTTGATCCATGACTTTTGGACCGTTCTAACACAATTTTATATTAATTCACATTAATATTTTATTTTCCCTAAGTTTAGACTTAGGGACTCCATTAAAAAGTATTAATTATTTTAATATCTCCCAATCTGTTTAGAATCTGCCCAAACCCTTTCTGGGTATTGGAGATCTCATGTGCCTTAGCCTCTCCACCAAATTTTGTGGCTAGAGCACATCCGATGCTACCCCAAATCAACACTCTCTCTTAGCGAGGACTGTGCTCTAGCAATACTCCTCACTGAGTATTACTCTGATCATCCAATATCGGTCCCTGATGCTAGGCCTGCTTCCCATCATATGCACTGCTGTATCTCGTACGACCACTCATGGCTCTACCGCTGCCGCTACTGCATTTGTATGACAACTCCTTCTGCATCCGTGTTGTTGCCTATGGCCCTGCCACTTCCATTGCTGCATCTGCACTGCATCCCCTCTCATCATGCTGCCCATAGCATCGCCACTGCTAACTGCTGGATTGCAACTCAGTTACTGAGAAGTAAGTAACTGATCTCCCAACTTTGACATCTCTGTCAGGCTAGAGACACTCCCGATGCTGAAGCTCCCTCTGTCACTGAAACATGCTCCCTCTCTGACCTCTGCGCTGATGAAACAACTCCCTACATCTCGCACCATTGCACACCTCTCTGTGCCATCCTGCACTGGTGCAACACTCCCGTGCCTCTCGCACTGTTGCATCCTGCTAGCCTCACGTTGTCCTGGGAATCTTGTACTGTCGTTCCCTCTGCTGCTCCATCCTCATTTGTCTCTATCGACATCTGCCAGTACTGCTACTCCTCATTGGGGCTCCCGTAGCAAGGTATAATCAAAGAGGTTGGGTACCTCGAGGATCGTGCCCCTCATCGCCTGTAGTTCGCCTGACTACAACGTAATGTCTCCCCACTTCTTCTCAAGTGGCACATTAGTACTCATGACACAATCATCATCCCTCAAGGCGGAGGCCTTGATACGATGTTTATCTAGAATGAATAGGATCTTGGCCTTCTAGACCACAAAGTTGGACGCTTTGTCCAGCCTATCCTAATCCCTCATCCCATTCATGGTCATCTCTCTACTCTTCTTTGTCGACTCCTTCGAGTCTCTCTACTACCCGCCTGGAAGTTCTTGGTTTGACTCCTGTTCTGTTTCTCTACTTCCTAGCTGGAAGTTCTCTGTTCGACTCCTTTGAGTCTCTCTAGTTCCTGTTTGGAAGTTCTCTTTTGGACTTCCTTTGAGTCTCAATTTCCCTCCTGGAAATCCTTCTGCCAACCGTCAAGTTGCCCCTCTTCGATCATTTGTGCAACTGCACCATTGATCTAGATTCCTTGGCTAGAAATCCGTCTCAGCAGCAACTCCCTACCGTTGGTCTTGCCCTGTTAGGTACTATTCTGACTACAGTACCCCACCAGCTTCACTCTGCAACTTACCCATAACCTCATATACCCCAGCAACTGAAGGATTGAGCCACTTGGCTTTGCGCAATCCCGGCATCGGCAAATCAGCTCCCCCAGCCAACTACGTCAACCCTCTTGGCCTCTGTGTGGCTCTGTGTGAGCCTGATTCTGCCTCCCTTAGCCTCTGCGCTGTCTTTCTCCAGCCCAGAATGATGACGCAACTCCTCTGCGTCACTCCTTCCTCTGTCGCCTTCTGCAAGGATCAACTCTATCACTCGAGGCAACTGATTTTTGCTGCTGCTGCTGCTCTGCTTGGCTGATGTCCTCAGTTCTCTTGTGATCTGCAACCACGCTCCGATATCATGTTGGAATTTCTAATTCTAACCCGTTAGAAACCCTTCATGTACTTTCTGATTTATTCATACCTACTTGTTCTATTAATTAACAAGTTATTTACCAAGTAAATATTGGAAATAAATACAAGTACATGCTCATCACATTACAGATCATTAACTGAAGGAAACAAAACAAGCACACAAGTGACACCGTTGTTTTTGGACCAATGTCCTCGGAAAATCCCAATGCAGGAAAATCGATGCAGCTATCTGAGGGTTTTATTATTATGCAGTTTTTGAATACAATCTGGGTGCCAAAACCGGCTCACCTAATAGAGAATAATCTCGACAGTAGTACCTCTCCTTCGGAGACAGATGCTCTGTTTGAAACCCTGGATAAACACTTCGACAGCTCCTTAGCTCCAATCTGCCCCATGAAAAACCCCAGCGTCAACCTCTTCTACCCTCTGCGTCAGCTTTCCCGACAGTTTCGACAGTTCCCATCAGTTCCGGCTGTTCCCGACAGTTTCAGCTTCTGCCCTCTGCGTCAGCTTTCTCGTCAGTTCTGACAGTTCCTGGCAGTTCCAACTATTCCCGGCAGTTCCTGACAGTTCCAGCAGTTTCGACAGTTCTGGCTTCTACCCTCTGCGTCAGGTTTCCCAACTGTTCCGGCAGTTCCGGCTTCTGCCCTCTGCGTTAGCTTTCCCGACTGTTCTGGCTGTTCCGGTTGTTCCCGACAGTTTCGACTTCTGCCCTCTGCGTCAACTTTCCTGGCTGTTTCGACAGTTCCCGACAGTTCCGGCTGTTCCCGACAGTTTCGGCTTTTGCCCTTTGTGTCAGCTTTCTCGGCTGTTGCGCTGATCCTCCCGACACTATCTCTGCCTGTCTGCTTCTATATTCACTGCCTCTCAGCTGCAACTCTGATCACTCTCTTGACTTCCTCAGCAAACCCTGCCCTAGAAAGTCGAAATCCTGATCAACTCGGTGTGTTCTCCAAGTGACCCTCTCTTATACTTTTCTTGTTGACAAATCAACGACCGAGATTAAGCCCCTAATCAATGGCTAAGACTAGATCTGGCTTGATCCATGACTTTTGGACCATTCTAACACAATTTTATATTAATTCACATTAATATTTTATTTTCCCTAAGTTTAGACTTAGGGACTCCATTAAAAATATAATTATTTTAATATCTCCCAAACTGTTTAGAATCTGCCCAAACCCTTTCTGGGTATTGGAGATCTCATGTGCCTTAGCCTCTCCACCAAATTTCATGGCTAGAGCACATCCAATGCCATCCCAAATCAACATGGGACTTGTTTTAATATGCACTAACAGGCCCAGGAATTTGTTGTATATATTGATCTCATAAACTTGCTAGAACTATTTGGTTTGAATTGCTTTGATATGCACTAACATGCCCAAGAATTTGTTGAATATTTGATCCCATAATCTTGCTAGGACTATGTGGTCTGAATTGGAGAACAAGGTCTATGTTGGGATTGGATTGAGGTCCTTCGTAGAGTTTTTTGTGGCTTCCAAGAGGATTGTGGATCCAAAATATGAACCTGTAGGATAAAGCTCTTTTAGTTACTCATAATTGTTGTTTTCCACATCCTATGCACTTGTAAATGGACAAACAGAGGATGTGGCCAAGCAAGAAGACAAGCTAGCTTGCCCTTGTAGATTGTGATGTGCTTGAAATTGAGTTCTTTCGTCCATTGCTAGAGATATGACTATTAAATTCCCACTTGCTTAAGTTCCTTTCTCCTTTTCCATTCATCATTTTAGGCTCACCAAAATCTAAATAGAAAACACAAGAACATCTAGGACACTTGGATTGTGGGTGTCGCGAGGTTGTAACAAACAAGAAAAATGATGGCAGACCTCAGAGGTGGTGGCCTAGCTGCGTTACAAATGATGGCCAACCCTCAAATAGAATAAGAATATAGATTGAAAGTATTAGTGAAGGGATTGTGAAACGAACAAAGTTTGTTATCACACAAAATATTGAAAAAAGTTTGGAATAAAATGAAATCCATGTGGACTATATATAAATAGTATAGTAGCAATTGATAGTAGAAAAATATGATGTTGAGAGTACAAATGGGATCTCATCTATATACTTAAGTGGGAGTTCCCATTCATAAAGAGTCATGTCCTTTGGGACATGTCCTTTTATAATTATTAATTATATAATTTATATTGTATTAATTATTATTATTATTAGTTATATTTGTTTAAAACATATTTATGTTCAAACATTGCCTTCCCATTTAGAAATGCCTTGTCCTCAAAGCATATTGATGAAAAGGCTTTTATATATGTACATTCACATGTGATGTTTTGCATGATTTTGATGTTCTCATGGCTGATGATAATAAACAATACAAACTTTAAGTGATGAGCAGAATTGTCGAACTGTAACATGATCTAACCATCCCAAATCAATATTCAATGGAACTTTGCACTTATAGGCTTCCAAAGATGAATTGTTATCATAAGACTTCATTGTGTTGCTGAGAAATCTAGGGGCAGCTAGATTAGTTGATTTCTCTTACTTTGATAATTGCTTGTGATGTATTTTTACTTAACTTGATTAGAATCTTCTTTCTCTTTATTATTTTGTTCTTAACATCCAACAACTACCAAACTATGAAGATCAAATAGACAAGAGGACACAAAATGTAGGCTGCAAGTAGGGCCAAAACCTCTTCTCTTGAGAGGAAAACCCATAGGAATTCTTCTCTTCTTATAGAACTTCAAATGACGAATTCCAAGACCTAAGACCCTTGTCATGTTGAAAAATGTGTAACTAGGTTCGGTCTTCATAAATATGAAATGTACTTTTGATTCTTGTATATTGTAAAATGAAAGAAAGTTATTGTTATTATTATTTTTGGAGCATGGGTTTCATGCTCAAGGTCTTTTATTTTATAGGTCAAACACCGATTGAGTGCTTCTAATGTTTGTCCTAGGTCCTAGGTCAAGAAGTCAAAAGAGTCATTGTCATAAGTTGAAGACCCCATTGGGCACATTGTAACTTGTAAATATTTTTTTTTTTGTCATTAAAATGTCAAAATACCCTTCAAGACCAAGTCAGCTTGGCCGCTGGGAAGTCGGCCTATTTTGAGGAGCCACATCCACCTTGAGAAGCCTATATAAAGGAGGGAACTCAACCTCCTTGAAACACATTCATCACTCACTCATTCAAGCAAAGGAGAGGAGCAGAGAAGGAAGAGGACGAAGAAAGATAGTTTTTGGGCTAATTCTCTCTCACATGTACAAAGAAGAGAAGCCTGGGTTTGCTGCTTCAAGGTTGAAATTTTCTATTTGCTAGAAGAGGATCAAATCTGTTGGAAGAAGGGTCTACTAGGTCACCTACTAGCCCTAGACAATGAAGCAAGGCAAGCGAAGTTGTTGGGAGGCCTTTGAAGGCTAATTTCACTCACTCGTGTGGATGCAATAGCAATTGCAGTGGGCCGAAAATTTTCAGACCTGCAGTAGAGGTCGAAATTCTAAAGCTGGGGGTCGAAGTTGTGCCACTGGAAGGGGTTTGATTTGAACAAGGGAATCACATCATTTAGAAGGGTTGGACTTGGTCTTGGAGGTTATTGGTCTTGGTCTATAGGTCTTGGAATTCGTCAATTGAAGAATCTATAAGAAGAGAAGAGATTTTGCAGGTTTTCCTCTCAAGAGGAGAGGTTTTGGCCCTGGCTTGCAGCCTACATTCTGTGTTCTTGCGTACTATTGTTCTTCTTGTTTTGGTAGCTGTTTGATGATATTCAAACATAATAATAAGTGAAGAAGCTAATAAAGTAAGAAAAAGTAAAAAGACATCACAAGCAGTTATCGAAGAAAGAGAAATATCTTAACTATTGCCTTATAGATTTCTCAACATGGTATTAGAGCTAAGGTTGGCAAAGGGTAGTATGAAGATCTCTACTACATTGAAGAAGTTTCTAAAAAAGTGTTCAAAGGTTGCAAGTCATCTCAAGAAAGGCATCAAAGAAGTATGGAATCTCCTATTTACTCCAAAGAAGGAAGTGACAAAGTCAAAGGATGAAGGACTGTTCTCAGCACTCACTGGCACATTTCAAGATGAGAGCATTTGGGTGATCGATAGTGGAGCATCAAGACACATGACCAATTATCACAAGCAACTAAAAACATTGTCAAAAGGAAAGTCTTCTTACTCTGTAGAGCTTGGTGATAAAAAGAGCTATCTTGTGAGAGGGATTGGATCAACCTCATTAGCGCTAGAGAATGGAGGCAATATTCATCTCAACAACATCCTATTTGTTCCAGGTTTGCATTAGAACTTACTCCATTTCAAGTCTAAAGATAAAGGTGATAGAGTGACTTTCGTTGATGCAAAAGTTGTAGTATGGGGTAAAAACTCAAGCATAGAAAATGCTAGAGTGATTAGGATTCATGGAGGAAGACTTTACAGGTTGCTATCTCCCCTTGCTCAAGCTTTACTTCACATTGAAATCAGCCCATGTGAACTTTGGCATAGAAGATTCGATCATCTCCATTTCAAAATCCTTCCAACTCTAAATTCAATAGTAGATGGAATCCTTGAACTGAAATATCACGAAGGAGTATGCAAGGGATGTGCATTAGGTAAGAATACCAAGAGACCATTTGGAAACATTGCTTCACCATCAAAATAATCTTGGTTCTTATTCATTCTGATGTTTGTGGTCTTATGACTCCTAAATCACTTGGTGGTCATCTATATTATGTCACATTTATAGATGATCATTCAAGGAAAACTTGGGTTTACCTAATGAAATCCAAGGATGAAGTATTTACCAAATTTCAAGAATTCAAAGTTGAAGTAGAAAACCTTATAGAAAGAAGAATCAAGATATTAAGATCTGATAATGGAGGATAATACACATCTAAGGGAATCATAACTTTTTATAAGGTGTCTGGGATTAAGAGGGAGCTGATAGTCCCATATAATCCCAAACAAAATGGAGTTGTAGAATGAAAGAATCGATCCATTGAAGGAAGTGTAAAAGCAATATTACATGATCAAGATTTACCAAAATTTCTGTGGGGTGAAGCTACAATGACAACTGTATACATACAAAATCGAAGCCCCCATAGATCACTAGATAACAAGATTCTTGAAGAAGTGTTTACTGGGAAGAAACCAACCATAGATCATCTGCGAATTTTTGGTTGTCCTATCGATATTCATATATCTAAGGACAAAAGGAAAAAGCTGGATCCATCTGGCATGAAGGGAACGTTTTTGGACTACATTAACTCCTCTAAGGCTTATAGGATCTACATAAAGGAAGGACACCGAATAGAAGTCAGTAGAGATGTGATAATTGACGAAAGTATTGCATTCAAGATATCGAACGATCTCCCTATGAACTCCGATGATGAAGAACTTCACTGGTGGTTGCCCCTGTTGTTGGACTTGTTACCCACCACTTGTGGGTAGTGTATATAGGAGAAACTTTTTCTCCTAGATGGCCCTCAACGAACAACCAACATCCCTTGTAGCCACTAAATAGCTCGATGTGCCATTATCTTCGCCACTTAAGCTAACCATGCGGTCCCTTGCCCACTTGTTATGATTGTATATTTGAAGGCAGGCCTCTCGATCTTGAAGGTATGACTTTCATTGGTATAGTTGAGTAATTTTCCTTACTCGTCATGGGCACTTTTGGGCATGAATTGGTGGGGGGATTCATCGGAAAGAGTGGGCTAGGTTTGTGCTTTTGTCTTCCTTGCCTGATTTAGTGTTTAGCCTTGTATTCTAGTCCTGTGGGATCTCCTTTAATGGCTAATAGCTTTAGGGTTAGCACTCATTTTGACCCCATTCATCATTTTCCCCATCCGAGTTCACATGTGTCCGTTGGATCCACATAGGGTTAGCCTCCCCCTCCCCTTGTCCACACCTTGGGTCGCGCTTGGAACGACACCCAGAGGTTGATGCAGCTAAAAGGAAAAGAAAAAGCATAGTTTGGCCACTTTCAACAAGGAATGTACCTCAAAATGCAAAAGATGGCCAGGACATACAAATTTAGCGCGTGGGCAAAAGCCAAAACATGAGCTCTATCCCTTTTCCATGGCCATCACCTTGGTTCCTATGGGCCCAAGATGAGCCCCCCTCCATCATTAAGGAATGCATGATTGTCCCAACCGCTGGCGGGCAATGAACTACCCCACCTTAAAGGGGTATCCACTGCTATATATTACACAACATGCTCTCATCTCCAGGAGCCTCAAGCAGTTATGAAGAAAAATTAATCAAAGGCAAAAGGCATATGAAGAAGGGTGGAAAAACAAAGGCCGGGGTAACTCATGTACCACAATTTGCTCCCTCCCACGCTCATATAACCAGGTGTGGGCTTCCCTTATTATATCTACCCTTGTACCATAACATGTGATTTGGATGATTCCCCTGATCCCCACTTTGTTCCACCACTTTATCATTTGCCACCTACCACCTAAAGGATATACCATGAACATGTTACCCCTTTAAAGGATGAAACCACCTAATGGGATCCTTGGCTAACCCCGCTATTGAGCTTGAACGCACTTGTACATGGCAAAGCCCACTATGGAAGGGCATGCCACCATGAAATGCCCCATTGATTCTATGATTTATAAACTCTTTTATTTGATTATGCTAATGATTTGTTGTATTGGAGGGCAAGGGGACGAATTGGATCTTATGCAAGATGGGTCTACATTTGGGGCTTGGTCTCCCTATACGGGTTCCTAGCCCTCCAGAGGGCTACATGGCACTTGTAGGGTGAATGTTGAGAGCCATGGGCCTCCACCATAGCAGGGATTACTTCATGGATCCCCAACACTTCCCATTGATTAGTCGTGTTGCACTATTTGGATGAGGATGATGCACCTGGTTCACTATCCCCAACCAACTCCACACTTGCACCATACACTTGGCAGATGTTCCAGGACCCAGAGGATGTCTCCCGTTGCAGAGGGAGGGCTTGTATCATCATCCTAGCCGTTACAGATGGTCTACATGCATTGTCGATCCACTTGGAGACCCATGAGGATGTCCTTGTGCCCCCACGCCCACTTGGGAGCACCATCGGTTCTTGCTTGGAAAACAAGCAGCCAATCCTTTGTCCACTATGTTGCGAGTCCATTTTCACATCATGGCACCCGTTGGACTTTATTACGTCTCCTCAAAGGCCCAACGATTCACTTTATTGATCATTCAACCCTCTTGAAAGGCTTATTATTGTATTATTGAGCTATCTTCGTGGGCTTTACCAAGGGATGCTATTATTGCACATTATTTTATTATTTGGGGCTCAATTTTTTCATATTAGGCAAATCGAAATCCTTAATGATTGTATAAATAGAAGTGAGATGATTCATTTTGATCATCATCAATTGGATTGGGTTATTAGCTCTTGTGAGATTTTCGCTATCCCTTTTAGGAGGACGAGTTTGGATTATATGGATGAATTTTGATGTTTGGATCTCTCTCTCTTGCCTTGGAGCTTCATTATTGGCATAATTTGATGATTGGATATACTCTTTTGTACATGTAAGTGCTCTTTCCATGCTTATTCTTGTTAATTACTTTTGTCATGTGAATGTTGTTGGGATTTTCGCTATACAAGTTTGAAATTTATTGTTTTTCTATACAAATTGGTGGAAATTGTGATCTTTTATAGCGTTGCATCATGTCATGGGCCATGTATGAATGGCTGAATGTTCCTAGAGATAATTTGTGCTAAATACATGTCGATAAGTTATCAATTATTGCAAATCGAAGTATAAAGCCTTCAAAGCAGCTACTCTCATGCCTTAATGCCATGCGAAGTTGTTTGAAGGCATCCTTGATTGGGTGAATCTTTTCCAAACGATAAATTATCCTTGACCCCATATCTCCTAAGGGAAAAGGCACTAATCCTCCATAGGTGATCACTTTCAAAGATGTTAATTTATGGTATGTTCTATGCTTAGAGTTGTTTACTTCAATTTCTTCTTATTAGCCACTGTTTAGCAATCACATTAACATTAAGTAAAACGTTGATAGAACATTAATAGATTGACAAAAAACAAGCCAAGACAAGAGACACCAGATGTGGCGGCTAGCCAGGGACAAACCCCAATGCGGGGAAACCCTTTGATAAATTCTTCTATAATCTTCAATAGTTCAGCAAAAAGAGAATTAGTACAAATGTACAGTTCTGTAATTTTATGAGAACAGTAATAGAAACCCTAACTAGCACTTGCAAAGATGGTCAAACAGTCCACAAACGACCTTGAGTCAACCTTGGTCAACTCGACCTTCAACAACAATGAAGGTCAGCCCAAAACAGCCCAAAAGAGATGGTCAAAATAGGTCAATGCATTAGCAGCCCTGCATCAACCCTAACCAGTTATTGTTGGTCAATTTGGTGGTCAAATCAGGTCAACAAATTGCAGATCAGAATTGCGTCTTGCTTGAAGGAGACTCCCCACACTAGGCCGTAGTCAAAACACCTCCCTTGCTGGTCAACACAGTCACCCTTAGCTTGCTGCACCTAGGTCAACCACAGTCAACGCTGGAACAGATCGACCTCCTCCTAACTGCGTCTATCTTCCTTGCTACGTCCTTCTTCTTCCACGTGAGAGATGTTGCTCCTTGTTTACCCAATCAAGTAAGGAGAGAGAGAGAGAAGAATGTAAGATGAGATGAGATGAATGAATAATGCCTCATCCTATCTTGTGTTTATATGAAACTTTGAGCATGTGTGCTGTTAGTGTCAGTCTTTACAGCCTTCCTCCAGTGATCAAATGTGCTCTTACAAAGTGATTTTGAAGTGTCAAGGTCAAATTTTGTCATTTCAGTGAGTCTTCAAGCGAAATTTGGTCACTAGGCATTAGGTCTAGGGTTTGCTTTCACTCCTTCTAAAGTTGTCCAAATGGCGGTCTATGTCATCATTTAGCTGAGTCTATCATCATTCATAGGGTTGTCATTATCATGTCAGTGTCTAATGAGTCATTTTACGTCTTGTTCATGCTTCAGTTGCGCCCAGGCAAGGTCATTTCCCTCTCTTAGGGTTTTGAAGCCAATTTCTCTTGGACGGTCAAATCAATGGAAAAAATTGTTTCCTGATGTTCATACACCTTCCCCTATCCTTAAATTACCTTACCAAATGCTTCCCAACAGTCAGATCCCCCAAAATCCTCATTTTTGCACAAACCCTAGTTTCTAGCTACAACCTGGCAATTTTCTAGGTTGGGCCTGTGTTTTGCCCTTTTGGACCCTTTCCCCTCATTCAATATCTGATATTCTACTTTCCCCTGCTTCCTAACATCCCTCCCCACTCCCAAAAATTTTCCCAAGAATTTAGAGGCCCCCTATCCCCTTCATTTCGCTCCATTTCGACAAAATTCCTTGTTTCAGACATCAGGGAAATTTTGACTGAAATGTTTTTTCAGAAGAATAATAACCTCTTTCACTTTTTACACAGGTGTCATGGTTTGAGAGCAATGTCAAAAATATCGGCGAGAACGAAGGTGCTCCAAGGACGGTTGGCCAAAACACAAAAACGAAAGAAAACGCCCGATCCACTCCAAATTTTGGCCAAAGCCTCTTTGGCTGAGCATGGTACTTGATTGGGGACTCCCAGCCCAAATTTCAAGAAATTTGGAGAAAATTTTGTCATTTGTGAATTTTTTGTGCAATTTACAGGTTTTGGCCATTTGAAACGCCGCGCTCCAAGCGCGACTATTTTGGAGGACTGCTCGGAATTTTGAAAACTTGGCATTTTTGGAAAGGGCATGCAAAGAGAAAAATTACCAATACTTGGGAGAAGCCTGATTTTGAGATTTGAGCCTCCAAAAGCTCAAAATACATCAAAAAATGACTTTCTGCCCACTTTTTGAGTTGCAGAAAGTGACCTTGGGAGAAATGGTTTTTGAGGGGGAAAAACAACTCCAAATTCAGAAATTCCACTTGGGATGGAAAGTAGACAGCCCAAGCGTTCCAATGAGCCATCTTGCACCTGATTTGGACCAGTGGACCCACTCAAAGTTGCTACAAGGGGCGCGACCATTTGCACAGGGGGCGCGACCATTTCGAGCCAGCTTTGCCAGAATTGACCTTTTTTGTCAAAAAACACTGTTTTGACTATGGTTGACCATTTTTACTTGTAGATGATGGATAAATGTAATATTTTCATGGCACTTTGATAGATTTTATCTCTCTTTCCCTTCTAGAAGCTTCCTTGATGTAAAAAGTGAATAATTAATGCATGAATCAGTTAGCTAAGTAATAGAGGCAAGTTGTTGGACTGCCTATTATCTAGTGCTTAATTTAGAATTAGTTCAAACTGCTCCTAGGAAGCTGAGCTCGACCCCTAGAGGTGGGTAAAGGAGTTAGATGGTCTATATTATGCTCTCTCTTTCTCATTTTCATGGTTGGACTCTTGTGGGAGAAAGCTTTATTGTATATTGTACATCTATCTCTGCAATTTAAAGAAAAGGAAGGCCAGGGTTTTGCAGACATCATTGTGGATTCTTGTGGATTGTTGTGTTGATGGTGTGTTCTCTACATGTTCTTGTAAGTCTGTTTATGTATTCCACATCTCTCTTTTGCTTCTATTTGGACAGATGAAGTGGTAAAGTTTGAATTCATGCTTTGACATGCTCATCTTTTTAGTTTGTTCAAAATTTATGTTTTCTACTGTCTAGAGAGGATTCAAATGGTTGTTTGCCTTCTTTAGCTCCTTCTCTGTCATCCCTAATCATTCATCTCAGATTAAGGCATCAGCGCTCACTCCTACCTTGCCCCAAAGATCCCCCTGCAAAAACTGTGCTCAATCCCCGCACCCTGAATTGCACTCCCTCCAATTTGCCACCAAAAAACCAAAAATCTTTATTTAAATCAACCCTCTTTATCAATTTACTAGCCTAAAATCTTTATTCCTAATTGGTCAGCTTATCATATTTGAAAGATCTAACGAAATCTGACCCGAGAGAGCCTTCTCATACCTCGTAGGGCTAGCTACGAGGTGAAATGGTTTGATGTAGCCTTGAGAGTTTGTCTATCTCAGCCTAGGTGAATTCCAAGCGCTAACACCTTCATTATCCATACCAGTTTCTTTACTAGGCTTGTGGCTACTAATCTTGGCCATAATACATGACACATGGAGAATACAATGTCCACCCTCACTTGCTCTCAACCAAGGAGGAGATCCTCACTCCCTCTCAACTAGGGGGGAGACATCCAAAAGCCTAAGATTGTGTCAAGAATAGAGTTCCTTTCTCATAGAAAGGAACACCGTCAATACATCGACTATCTACTTCGTTAATAGAGACATCTTGCTACTTCACGACTTCATTCTGCATCATGTCACAAATAATAAAGCACTTTGACCATCCTAGTTCTCTGAAAATTTACATGCAGCTTTGAATCTAACATGTCATCAAGTAGTTCATCCAACACCTTATGGAGCCAATAAATAAAGAAAGGAGGTGTAGAACACTTATATCTTTGAGAAGAGATAGCTCCCTCTTAATCTTGGACCTTTTCATCAAGGATGTCATTCCTACCATTCTCAAAAACTAGGTTTTCTTTTTACAACAGAAACGATTAGTTAGGGTTTTTTTGTTCCTAGGGTTTTCTAACTCAAACCTTTGCTAGTGTTTACAAACCCTAATTCTCCAATGTCTTCAAGATTTTCCATTTTAAGAAATGAAAATTCTATAAGCGTACTAGAGAGTTAGTTGCAAAACCCTAAAGATGTTATATTCAAGCTTTCTATGAGATTGAGATCATTTCAATTAAAAACCTAGTCTTCATATGCAAGAAAATAATATGAATGCTACCATATAAATTAAGTCATGATTTCTAATGTATCTATGCAGACCCTTTATATGATGCATGAATATCTTTCAAAAGATCATTATCTTAGAATTATAATTGACATAGATAATAGAACTATACATACCTCTTTCATTCTTACATATCTAGAGATCTCGTACTTTTCTTTGGTTGACATGTATAATTTTCCATTCAACAAAGGTACCTCAGTCCTTCAATCATCGAACTAGGATGCTAACCATGGATATTTATCTAGGTTTCTTATAGAGAGATATGCTCACAGTGAATTCAGACTTCAAACCATGATAATTCAAGTTGATTCTTCAATTCTGTCCATGATAATTCCTTTCAAAAAAGGTCTGCAATTATGTCTTTGTGGGAAGTTCAAAATATCCACATAGATATTCAACTATAATACTCTTTTCTCTAGGGATGAAAACTTAGGGCTACTACAGCAAGGTAAATATAATGGTCTAAAAACTTTAGACCATGGTCTATTTTACTTCATCCTTCAATCCTCCCCTCGACAATCGATCTGCTCCTTTTAGTGTCTGTCACTCTATAGTGAACTTCAAATATTAGTTAATGTTTTTTCATGGGGGTTCGACCCTATTCATTGATATAGGCCGACTAACTATAGAGTGTAACCTTCATGGATTTGTGCCATAGAGAGGAGTATGATCATAAACTTTTATGGAGATACCATCTTGAACTAATTACAATCTTAACCATAGCACATTCAGAGATTACACAAAGATGTTGCTTCAAATTTAGTTGTCTTCCTTCGTCATAACTTTTTACTTTTGATTAACCTCCCAAATTCCTTGAACAAATATCCTAGTCTTTCAGTCCCCAAAGGTAGTCTTATTTCATATTGATAAATGTGATTGCACTATATATAGCTTCTTTCACATAGTTACAAGCGATGAAACTTGCTTTAGTAGTTAGGAGGTTTTTGGATGTCTACCTTGAATTTTTCATAGAGATGACAAGCTTCTTACCTTTTCATATAAACTCTTTTCTTTGCATATTTCATAGATTAAAGTTCCACAGAGATTGCATATGATTATAAAGGATAGTGTCATGCATAAGAACTCAAATTATTTTAAGGAGAAGTTCATCATTAGAAAAATCTCGGACATTTTGTATAGTTTGGATCTAGGTGTTATCTTTAGAATACATAGGCATGTTGCTATGGTAAGTTTGGATGTCATAGTGAGATTGGATGCCTTAAAAAAATGTGTGTTTATGTGCTCCAATTGTAGTCTTATTTATAGGTGACTAGGTGCTTCTCTATAGGGTTCTTGCAAGGAGAAAATGATATTCTTACCATACAATAAGAAACACGACTAAACACACCTTTTCTTGAGCTCAAAATCCAAACAAAAAATAAATCTTAGACTAATATAATGATAATAATTCAGATAATGAAATATAAGTTTTAGACCTCCTAGAATGGATTCTACAAATTTTAAATTCATACCACAGACTTAGAACAAGATCACAAAGTTAGAACGATGCTACATACTTGATCAAGTGTCATAGTCTTTGGTTAAGGTTCCAATGAACTCGAATGTATACGAAAAATCTCGTACAAGATGAATTATACCTCATCAAGAGAGAGAAAAAGAGGCTCCTTCCTTGAATATACTTCTTATTGCTCCTTGTATATGTTTTCTTCCTTCACCTTAGCTTTGATACCTTGTTGAAATTCCAATGCAAGGGAGAATTTCTTAACATGATAATTACTTATGAAGTTGTTTAGTTTTCTTCTTTAGGTTTTATTTATTATTCATCAAGAAATTACCAGTTGAATACAATAAAATGGAAATCATAGTGCACAAAAGCTAAGATACACAAGATATTAGGCTCCAAGCCAAAGAAAAACCCATAATTTTTTTTCCTTATAGCTTATTCATCAACAAGAGAAATCTAAGTCAAAACAAACCAGTGATCAAAGTTCCAAGTCAACCCCACCAAGCAACAATTCACATGAAGTCTTCTACAAATCTGCCCACTAGATGCCATGATTTTGTCCATTCGAGAGTCCAAAAAAACCAAATATTTTTCCACAATAGAAGCTTGAATTTCCTCCATTATTTCAACCTAATAACGACAGAGATAATTCCAAAGAGTCTTCGCATGAATAATGAGTCGGAATCTCGCTAATATGCCACACAAGTCTTGTTCATGTGCCTCAGGAATATCTGTGTATGTGCCTCAAAACTTCAAATATGAGTGCCTCAGAGTTTCAGATATACATGCCTCAAAACTCAGATATGTATGCCTCAAAACTCGACTATGTGTGCTTAAGATCTCGGAAATGTGTCCCTTAGAATTCAGACTACTCTTCCTTAAAAGATCATTGAATTGTTGCCAAAACGATGGAGAATGTTCCAATATATAGTTGTTTCCACATGCGAAAAGACACTACTCTTGAACAAGCCGAATTGTCATCCTGAAGGGTTGACTTGGCAACTTGGAGGAACAAATGAAATTTACAAATTTCAAACTTTTCTTCTTTTCATAGGGTCACAAAGAACATGCCCTTGACTTTTTCTTTTGGTAAAAAAACAGAGCATGTAGAACATGCTTGATAATAAAAATACTATAATTTTTGTTTTTGTTTTTACATGAAATACATATTAATCCAAGTACAATAATTATGAAGATCAAACCTAGTTACAATTTCCACTATTTGGTGGATTTTACATACATTAGGGCCTTTTCCAAACGAATGGACACTACTAGTCTTTTACCCACCCCATTAATAAGCTTGTTTCTAAAGACATTTATTAATCTGTGGAAAGAAAATTTAATTTGATCGTGAACACTATAACATTTAGGCTATGTTAAAGAAATAACAAGGTTGTAACTTAAATAAATAGTTTATGAAAGAAGGAAAATACACAATTAGTGTATAAACAAAGTGATTTATAAGAAATAAGAATAGAAGTTAAAGAAAATAAATAAAAGTATTCACAAAGAAATAATGTGACACAAAATTCCTTTGTCAATCAATTCCTTTGCCAGGAAATTTATTTGCATAAACTGTGTAATACTTATTATCAATCCGAGGTTTGTACGCTTGTGAAATGTAAACATTGTATGTGCAGAATTAGATTGTTTCTAGTAAGATCTATCTAAAATACTTAATGATTATCCCACTTTATGAAATATATTTTATAAAATGAAACACACCACACTTCATTAATCAAAAATAATTTTAATACAAAAAAGAATTAATCCTACCAACTTAGACTACTTAAGCTTACAACGACAAAATATTAGGTTGTGAGGTGGAACATGCCTTTCAATGATGAAAGTGGAAGGCTTGCACAATGGTGCTTCATTCGTTGATGTAGGTTATTGGTTGGACAAGGAATTCTTGCACATGTTTTGAAAATAAAAACAAGGCACACAACTTGCTTAATATCTTTTTGAAGATTAAGCATGCAGTAATGTTCCACGAGTTGTAGTTCATTTGGATTCAAAGGCCTACAATGGTTGACTCCTAAGTCTTGTACTTATCTATGACCATTGATTTCAAGTATCAAAATAAAAATGCATATTCAGAAATGGAAAGAATGCTTCAGTACGTCTTGTTTGGTGGATTTTGCATGCATTAGGGCCTTTTGAAATGGATGGACACTCTTAATCTTTTACTAAACCCATCACTAAGGTTGTTTCTCAAGACATTTACTAATTTATGGAAAGAAACTTAATTTGTTCCTAAACTCTATAACATTTAGAATATGATAAAGAAGTAACAAGACTGTGACTTAACTAAAGAGTTTATGAACAAAGGAAAATACAACAATTAGTTTATAAACAAAATGATTTATAACACATATGAACAGAGGTTAAATAAAATAAAGAAATTTATTTGCAAAGAAACAATGTACAAGAAATGAGATTGAATGAAATAAATAAGAGAATATAAAATTAAATAAAATTCCACCTTGATCTATTTGGAGTGAGCTCAATTCTCCCAAGAACAAAGTAGCAAACTATTCTATAATAGCATAAACTAAATCAAAACATTCTACATCTAAAACTAGAGAATGACAATCTATGTGAAAGGAAATATTAAGAAGTTTATTATATTCAACCATAAATTGGACATATGCTCAAAAAGTTCTCCCTTTGGAATGGAGAAGACACTTTTATTTATACAAAATCATGTTTTGAAACCATGATAAACAATAATAAATTTAGATACACATATCTCTCATGTGGTTACAACCATTTGCTAATAATTGATAAGTAAATATCTTTAAATTTTTCTAAGTATCTTGTCATGAATATCTCCAAAATATTTGATAAATAAATCTTCCATGGTTCTTCTCCATCCAAGATACTCGAGCGATCCTTCCAAATCCTCATCAAATTTTCAAAGGTTGAAGAGGAAATTCGAATTTGGACCTTAATGATAAAAAAATGCACTGTTGGAATTCTCAAATATGACTACAACCATCACCAAACTCACCCAACTTTCAAATATAAGTGAAAGCATGTTATTTTTCTAGTATTTAATCATAAACTCACTCAAAATACTAAAATAAATGCATTGGAAAATATGGAGCCTAATCCCACATATAAACATACAAATGGAGCAAAACAAGGTTATGGAAAGTAGAAAAGGATGAATTTCAAGGGAAAAGTTACGAAAAGATGGTGAAAATGATGTGAAAAGATGGTCATTTTAATGATTGAACATCCTCCCTAATTAAGGATGTCACATGTCCTCATGCAATCTTGCATCTAATTTTCTTCAACTATGTGATGGGGTCTTCCTTCTCTGAAAAGTATTTGAGTGGCAACTGAGTTTCTTCTAGTTTGTTCTTATGTGGCAACCATAATTTTGATAATTTTTGGATTTTGTGTGACAACACTTCTTGGACTTGAATTTCGATTGAGCATCTTGTAGTTGGTTCTAGTGTGACAACCATAAATTTGTAAGTGTTGGTTCTTGTGTGACAATAGTTACATTTAATTCTCATTCTTGCTGAAAAAATAATATTATGCTTATCCAATAAACTTTAAAAATAAGCTCACGTGCATTCATTCATAGCCCAACAATGTATATTTCAACCAAATCTCCAGATGACAACCTGGGCCTGCAAAAGAGGCAATATCTCACAAATACCGGTCTAGGAGTCAGTGATTTTTGGTAAGCATATTGATTTAATCATAATACCCTTGCTCATAAAAAAGTTAGAGAAACCAAATTGATGGATTTCAAGTTATGGGAAACTAAGTTTTTTCATTACTTTTTTTCAAAAACAATGAAGCAACTGCCTAAGTAGTCTCATAGACATCTCCTTTTTATAAAGTAAGATATGATAGCTAAATATTATCACATTGTTTTTTTTTCTAAGTAAAGTTGTTCTATTGAAAAAAAAACGAAAAAAAAAAATACATCGAGGCTCCGGCCTCTGCGATGCGTAACAACGTTATGTCATGATTTTCATAAAAAGAACCTTGACTGCCCTTCGAGGGGAAACCAATTCGAGTGAGATAACAACAAAAAACCCACACAGGGGTCCTAGTTCAAAATCAATTAAAACATACCAATTTTTTTGAAAAAACATGAGTAAAAGCCTCAAACAGCAAGCTTGTAAAACCTCCGTTGAGCTGCAAGGCAACACCTGGCGACTAGACATATGGGTTGGGTGTGCTGACCATGCAAGGGACCCCCTCGATGTCTTAAGGGTTGGGCTCTTCCACAATGTGACACACATACTCATCCTCTGTTGACGTGCCGTGTGGAATGCCACTTGTTGTTTGAATTCTTGCTAAGCTGCCCTCCGCGACATGCAAGCCAGATGTGTTGTCCGGGGTGCCACCAACAGCCTTCATGCCACTCGCTCTGCCCTCAGCAACATGCTCGCTGTCAGCCAGCTCTTTGTCATTCAGAGTTTCAATTTTCCCAACCTTCTACTGCTTTCCTAGTTCACTGTCATCCCTGTTCCTCTTAGTTGCCTTATGCTTTGCGTTGCTGTTCCTTCTCCTTGGTCTACAGTCGTGGGTCTGAGCATCCTGCTTAGCTTGTGAACTAGTATACTCACTGAAGGTTATGTTAACCATGGCTAAGATTTCTAGCTGAATCAGCAAACTCTGGAAGCGAAATTGGGTGGTATGGTGAGAGGGGTGGGGGAGGGGGGGGCTGGGGTTGAAGGAAAGGAATTCTCAGTTTGGGTATCTGTGTTTGCGCCTTGGATGCCATGGGCTTGTGATTTCCCTCTACCACTGCACATATGAGGGTATCTTCCGGAGAAGGGAGCAGTATAATTAGGGCTGGGCGTTGTGGGGGGGCGTATGCTTCCGCCTCGACTACCCCCACGTCTGCTTCACATGCAATGTCGAGTGCGCACCATGATTGTGATGGTCTTAGGATTTGCAGGTGGGGAGGCTGAGGTTTCTCGGGGATTGAATTGGTTGTGCCGAGGAAGAACAAAGGAATTCTGAGCATGAGAGGGCTCAGTAGAATTAGTGGGCGGCTCAGAGGAGGGGCTAACGACAGAGGCCAAGTGGAAGGCGAAATGGAAAACTAGGCTTTGAGTGAAGTGAATTCCTGGGCGTAAATCAATGCAGTAGAAGAGATTGTAGCACCTCCCCATGGTAGTGCGAGAACTAGGTGCTGCAGCAGCCTGAGGGGAGAGACATTGAAGAGCTAGAGGATAATGGATAGGAGCGGTGGTATAATTATCACTGGAGGTCATCTTTGCTTGGAGCCGAGGTGGGTAGTTGCAGACTTGTTGAAGACGACGCCAACTTAAATGCCATTTATGGCTGGTGTTAATGTCATTTTCAGACTGATGTGTTGGGTTACGTAGGACCATGTGGTATGGCCACATGTCGTCCCGTTCTGCCGCCACCTTACTGTCTTTGTTGGGCACCCGCATCCGGGAAATATTATCACATTGTTAACAAAACTTAAGCTTTATAATTTGTCATCTCTTTTTCATTTACTTGTTCAAAATATGTCAAGTTGGAAAATTTGACCTTTTTGCCGTTTTTTCTTTCTTTTACAAACCTTTGCACAAAAATGCATGCTCCAACTCATTTTAAGGCAAAATTGAGTACTTCCAATGGAAAAGGTGAGTTTCCTCATTTACCACCTTAATGAAATTTTGTTTTTTCATTTTGTGTTAGTTAAGCAAATCACAAAATAGAAGAAAAGATAGATCAACAACTTGAAAATAAGCCTCTTCGAGGGGGCAAACTCCTTTTACTTCACATAAATGAACAATTCTTGGATGATATAAACGAAAATACCTCCTTGGTATATATGTAAGGGCACACAATAACAATAGTGGGCTTATATGGGGCACAACAATAACAATATAGGGGCTACACTAGTATTATAGGGAGCTAACATGCCCCTCTCCTTCAAAAAAGTGTTGTCCTCAACGCTTGAGTAGTTATGGATGCTTATGTATAAAATATTCATCCTCCCATGTGAATATTCAGCGAGTAAGTTCTTCCACTTAATGAGATACTCTAAATTGATCGATTTTGTAGTTGTCGGGTTCTTGTTTCCATGATTGCTTTAGGCTCCAATATGATTTTTCCTTCCTCGTCAAGTTCTGGCAATATTGTTTGAACTAAGATCTTTTCACCTATAACCCTTTTTAAGCATGAAACATGGAAAATTGGGTGCACTCACAAATATGCAGGAAACTACAATTTGTATGCCATAATCCCAATCTTTTACAATACCTTGTAAGGACTATAATACTTGGGTGATAATTTATTATCATTCTTAGCTTGCTTGAGGGACATTTGTTTATATGTTTTTAGTTGTAAAAATATCCAATCACCTATGTCAAAACTTCTTTCACTACGATTCTGATTTACCTCTTGTTTCATTCGATATTTTTCTAGAGTCAGGTTATCCTTTAAGAGTTAGAGAACTTTCTGTTGATGCTAGATGTGATTTTCCACTGTTTGAACCTTAGAATTTTCTCTTAAAGACGATGTGATAGACGACGTATAATATCCATAAAGTGCCATAATTGGGGTTACTTTTATTATAGTATGGAAGGAAGTGTTACACCACCATTATGATAGAGGTAACCACTTGAACCATTATGTTTTTTAATCAGATACAAAGCAACGAAGATATCCTTCCAAACATTTGTTCATTATGTTAGTTTGCCCGTCAGATTAAGGATGATGAGATGAGTTATGAGCTAATTTACCAAGAAAATAAAATAATTATGTACAAAAATTTCCAGTGAAAATGGGATCTATGTCACTTACAATAATCTTTGGGTTTCCATGTAGCTTTCGAATTGTTTCCATAAATGTAGTAGCGACTGTACTGGCTTTGAAAGGATGAGATGGTGCAAAAAATTCTACATACTTGGAAAGTCTAACAACTACCACCATGATGACAGTCTTTCCTTTAGACTTGGGTAAACCTGTGATAAAATTCATTGAAACCTCCTCCCAATGTTGACTTAGAATGGATAAAGTTTGTAACAGACCTGGGATTTTTATTGTCACATCTTTATTTTGTTGTCAAACTAAACATTCCACCACAAACGTTTGAATATAAGATTTAAGGCCATTCTAAAAAAATTCCTTCTTGACCCTATGGTAAGTTTTTGAAAGTCTCGAGTTCCCTCCTAAAGGAGAGGTGTGCAATTCCAAAGGAGTCTTTTATTGGAGTTAGGAGTTATTACATAGATATAACCAATCTTTGTACCATAATGTATCATTTTTCTAGATAAATGTATAAGATGTATTGGGATCTTGTTGTAACTTTTGAATGAGTGTCCACACCTCTTTGTCATTCTTCATTCATCCATTACTTTAGTTATCCAATTTGGTTGGATAATTGAAGTGCCACAAAGCAATGCTTCCACATCTTCATCCCTTCTTGAGAGTGCATCTGCAACAACATTTTGCTTCTCTTTTTTGTAGATGATTTCAAAGTCATAACCCAACATGTTTGTGACCCATTTTTGCTGCTCTTATAAGATAATCTTTGTTCCAAAAAGTATTTAAGACTATCATGATCTATTTTTACCTTTAAGTGTCCTCCCATTAAGTAGGGCGCCATTTATTTAGGGCATGTAGTATTTCCAACATTTCCTTATCATAAATAGGTTTTTGTAAATAGTTTCCCTTGATTTGATGACTTTCAAAAGCAATGGGTCTTCCTTCTTGCATTAAAACAACACCAATTCCATTTCTCGAGGCGTCACATTCTAAAATAAAGGTTGTTATGAAGTTTGGTGTAGTTAAGACCAGAGCTTGGCACATTGCCTCTTTAAGATGTTCAAAGGCCTTAGTTGTTACTTGAGTCCAAAAAAATGCATCTTTATTCAGTAATGTTATTAGAGGTGCTATTATTTTCCCATAATTATTAACAAACTTGTGATAATACCTTTTCAACCTAAGAAATCCTTGAAGATGCTTTAGGGTTGTGGGGATTTTACATTCCTTGATGGATTTAGTTTTTTAGGCTCTACCTTAACACCCTCACGAGATACAATATGAACCAAATATTCCAGCTCTTATACCCCAAAGAAACATTTGGAGGATTTTGCATACGAATGTTTCTCCTCCAATAGTTTAAACACCGTGTCAAAATGTTGAACATGATCTTTCCAAGACTTGTTGTAGATTAGTATATCATCAAAAAATACTAACACAAATTTTCTAAGAAATGGCTTGAAAGTGGAATTCATCAAACCTTGAAATGTGGAAGGTGCATTAGTAAGGCAAAAAGGCATGACTAAAAGTTCAAAATGACCTTCATGAGTTCTGAATGTTGTTTTTGGAATGTCTTATGCCTTCATTCTAATTTGAGGATATCTGGAACAACGATCCAACTTGGTGAAATAAATTTCTCCATGTAATTCATCTAACAATTCATCAATGGCATGGATGTGAAATTTATATTTAATAGTCACGCTTATTGAACTCTCTATAATCTGGACACATACACCATGAGCCATCCTTCTTGTGCACCAATACTATAGGAGAAGAGAAAGAACTTTGGCTACGTTGAATTATACCTTCCTCTAGCATTTTTGCAACCATACGTTTAAGTTCACTCTTTTGGACATAAGGTTATATGTAAGGTCTTATGTTTGGTGGAACACTTCCTGGAATCAAGTGAATAGCATTATCATGGTCTTGAATAGGTTGGATACCTTTGGGAGTCTCAAATATATGGGAATGATAGTCCATAACTTTTTGGAGATATGGAGAAATGGATGATTTCAATGTTTGAACATAGAGTGAGAATAATTTTTCAATTGCACCTCATTTTCCTTTCTTAAAAATCCTTGTCATGCCATTAGAGTTGATTATCTTCCCTAGTTTCCCTGTGATACCCCTTAATTCAATTTCCTTTGCTTCCCAAAAAAAATCTTAAAAATTAAAAATTATCATCTCCAAAGATTGTAACCATTAGATTCCTAATACAACATCAACACCACCCACTGGAATGGAAAGCATTGAACTATTTAATATATATTCCCCCATGGTTAGCTTGATATTATGGTACTTACCTAAGCAATTTATAGTTCCTCTATTTGAAACCATCACTTAACACTCTGGTGCTGGGTATAGAAAGAAATTCAATTCCTTGGCTATCTTATAATCAACAAAATTATGGGTACTACCTGAATCAATCAACATTATTACCTTTTTCTTCTTTATATATCATTTTATCTTAAGATTTTGAGGAGTGGTAATCCCTGTCAATGCATTACAAGATATTTTCGGATTCATTTCTTCTTTCTCTGGGGTTGGTTCTTGGTGTATATCCTATTCTTTGTATATTTGTTGTTCCTTTTCTTCGTCCTCTTCACAATCTATGTAAAATAATTTCTTCTCAGCACACTGATGACCTTTAGTGTATTTGCTTTCACAATTGTAACAAATCCCTTTTTCTCTTTTTTTTTTTCTCTAATCATTGTGGTGTCAACCTTGTAGGTTGTGGAAGGCTAGGAGCAACAACACTTTGATCTTTATAACTATGAGTGGTAGACCTCCTTATTGCCATAATTTTGCTTTCTACTTTTCTTGCCACTCTGAATGCATTTTCCAATGACTTAGGTTCCCAAAGGCAAACCTCATGTTGGATGTTATCCTTTAAAATCCCTACGAAGAGTATAGAATATCAATTTACCTTGATATTCAATCTTTGGAAGTCTTCAATGTGCTCCACCATTGAACCCTTTTGTTTGAAATTTATCAATTGGCTAAAGAAGGATTTCTCTTTGTATCCTCATAATGTGCTATTAATTCCTTCGTAAAAATTGTCAAAGTGATAATGGATTTGTGAGAAAAAAGACATTGATACCACACAAACTAATTGGGTACTAAATATAAAGATGCAATGTGTACCTATTGTGTGTGTGACAAATCATGTAGATCAAAGAATTGCTCCATTTGTAGTATCTATGTTATCAAATCCTTACCATCAAACTTAGTCATATCAATCTTTGGAATATGGTTGATCTTCAGCCCTGAGTTAGAGTCTCTAAAATCATGATTCACATTTCTTTTGTTTTCATCATGAGTTTCATGGACTACCTTGTCACCAATAGGAAGCATTTCTTTCAACAACTTTGTCAAACCTTCCTTCAAAACTTCCATGTCTGCTTTTAAAACTTCCATGTCCCCTTATTAAACCATCCATGTCCCCTTCTATTTTTTCTTCTAAACCATCCATATTAACATTAATCAATGGCAATTCATTTTTGGTTTCTCTTTGTGAGAGAATTTTTTTTCCTGCAATTTTCATATATCATGTTGCATTTCTTCTTCTTCATGTGTCATAGTAGAGCTTCCTGATGGCTTAGCAGGTGTATACTTTTTTTTGGTTTGGGAGACATTTTTGAACCAATTAATGATATCTATGCTTCACTATTCACTTTGAATCACTTCAAACTATTTTTTCAAATAAAATTTATGCAAATTTAGAATACACACCTTTTAGAACTTAATTTTGAGCTTGTTGATAAGGTTGACCTTGCAACTCTTGTATCTTTGCAATTTCGTCTCTCCAGAGCGTGAAATTTTTCTCTATGGTATCCCTCTATGTATTATTTACAACCCCACAAGTTAGACCAATATTGGATTCTTCAAGATAAAATTATGCCAATTTTCCCAATATGACCTGATTATGGACTTGTTTAGCAGAGCTAACTTGTATGGTTTTCCATGTGTCACTGTTTTAATCTTCGGTCTTGAAAATTATACACGAGAAACTACAACCTATGAAATTTTAGTTAGTTATTACGAAATTCAAATCCAATCCATGAAGATAAAGTTATGAAATTTTTCCTTAGAACCCTATTTGAGACATAATTCTGGGGAATGAGGGAACAATAAATTCCATGGACCATATCTCCAAAATTATAGTGAACCAAGATCTAAAATTTTACATGATGTTTATCAAGAAATTGTCTCCACGTTGTCAAAATTTTAGCTTCTGAAGCCTCTAAAAAAAAAAAGAAAAAAACTTATAGCGAAAATTCCAAGATGACTTGTTTGAAGAAGCGAAACCCTAGGATTCAACTCTAAAACCAAATGTTATATAACCAAATCAAAAAATAGAAGAAAATATAAATCAACGACTTGAACATAATATTCTTCAAGGGGGGAACCTCCTTTTAGATCACATAAATGAATAATTCTTGGATGATACAAACGACAAGACCTCCTTGGTATATATAGGAGTCTAAAGGGTCACAATGTAATCAGGGCCTACATAACATAAATATGGGGGCTACATGGCGAAGAACAATAAAAATATGGGGGCTACACCAATATTATAGGGACCTAACTTTTTGATAAAACAGATGCTCGATGTACAAGATAATTGACTTTTGGCTTACTTTTACACAATGGAAAAAGTTTGAAATATGGCCTAAAAACACATCTACACAACCTTCCATGTGCATTTTCTAAAATAATTGCGAACATGGTTACCTGAATGGAAATATTGGGCACAAACTCGTGTATCTATTTTTCTTGATTTGGCCTCATGTATATGCAAATGACATGCAAAAAGTACCATCTAAACATATTTCCTTTAATAACAACTATCTATGTGAGAAAACCATTTATATCACCATTTTTCACAAGGGAAACTCCCAAGAAATGAAAAAGGTATAATGAGAATATGGGATATGTCTTAAAATGTGTCATGAATATGTTCTTCCCAAAGAAAGGCCTTTTCAATCTTTGGAAAATTTGACAAATAGGGAAGGGCATATGAGAGCAACAAAAAGAGACAAGAACTTTTCCAAGTACATTTGTTCTAGTATTGAATGAATTATTGATGTGAAATTAGAAAATAAACATAGCTTCACCTACTTGAGAGGTCCATGAAATAATATTTTGGAGGAAAAACAGTTGAGTTGGTCCACAATAGTGATCTAAACTGAATTGAATAAGAAAAAAACAATGTAGAACCGTGATCATGTGGTAATTTATAGCTTGATATTTTGGAACTTTGTGTTGGAAATACTAAGAGGGGGGTTGAATCATTATTCCTTAGCAATTAGCACTTTTAAATATTTTCAGAGCATTAGTTAATCTTCAATTATTATTAATGTTTATGCAGTTATAATAGTAAATAAAAGAACACAATAGGCACAAGAATTTTAGGTGGAAAACCCCCTCTGGGTCAAAAACCACCAAACACTTTTCTAATAAATTCTTTAATTCGCAGCCACAATTAAAATGAAAGCAACAACTTCCTAGAATTATAGAAAAACATTCTTCTCCAGATCCCACTGGAAGGATGCCCCAACCCCCTGGTTTCTTCAGTAATCAACTGAATGGATGCCCCAATTCCAAAGCGAGCCACAACTTGCCCTAGCACCACCCTACCACCCTGAAGTGTTCACAAGCCCCAACCTGTAGGCGACTTCATACACCTGCCTAACACCTCCATGCCACCCTATAATGACTGAAATAAGACGATAATATGGATTCCCAAACTAGGGACAACAATCCACGATACAATAAGATGTACAATGATTTTCGTGTATTGGACCAAATACCCAATCACTCTATGACCTGCAACCTAGCCATAACATCATCCCAACAATGACTCTTATACCTCCCAACACTGCCTCTTCGACTCTAGCCGAAATTACTCTTTCACAAATGAATCTTTTACAATATTTACAATGATGACTCTTTTACATTTTTACCATGATGAATCTTTTACAAATGACTCATTTACAATGACGACTCTTTTATAAATGAGTCTTTTACAACTCTACAATGATGAATCTTAGCCATAACAATAATTCACAATATCTAGATGGCTATCATGTCTTCAAGGATGTCCTGTTGTAATGATTCCTTTGATTTGGTACTTTTGCTCTTGAATTATTGCTTGATGTTGCAATTGGATCTTCTTCTACCTGCATGCAAAATTTGTCCGGGGAAACCAATCCCAAAACAAAACAAAATACCCTTCAACTTACCTCTACCTGCAAAACACATGTAAGTGCATAATAACGAATAAATAAAAATAAAAATTACAATGCGTACCTGAAGTGTGCTTGTCACTTTTTTTGTTAACTTTTTGCAACAGTAGACAAAGACTCCCACTCTTGATATAGACCTGGACTCTATGCAAGACTATATCTAAAACTAACCTAAAGATATATATAATAAAAACTGATGACAAACCCTAGACTTTTGATGGACCAAGTTCTAAGTACAACAACATAAACCATTTTATCAACTATGATAAGACAAGTAACATGAACTTACAACATCATATAGATTTAGCAGACTTGGTGTAGCATCAAGAATATGTAGCGTCAAATGTGTTGTATCAAGAATAGGACATCCAAAAAGCTAATATGACACATAGAGATATAACTGAGACACTGCATATACTTATGTTGTCCTGAAAAAACATATGTCAGAGATGATACTCAAAATTCAAAGGTAAACACTAATCATAGATACCTTGCTGTAGGAGACTTACCCTTAATTGTTGATGTGTGGTCCTTACTACAGTGATCCTTGAAAGCATGATTTTTCTTTCCTTATAGGAGCTTGATATTGAATCTGGTGTATCTATGTAATTCGGATCTCCAGGGTCTGAAATTTTGTCCTGTGGTATCCTTTTGAGTCCTCTTTCCAACCTCATAGGTTTGATCAATAGTGGGTTCTTGAAGAAAGAGTTATGCCCAATCTCCCATGATGACCTGATTATAGACTGGTTCAGTAGAGCAAACTTGTACGAAGTGCCACGTGTCACCGTTGTAACCTTCGACCCTAAAAACAATACCCAACAAACTATAGTTCATCCTTTTTCTGTCACTATTTACGAAATTTGGATCCAATGCTCATAGAGAAAGTTGTGATGATTTTTCCAACATCGCCCATTTGACATGGAATTCAGGAGCTTGCAAAAACCCTAACTTCCTCAGATCATATCTATGAAAATATAGAGAACCAAGATTTGAAATTCGGTCACAAGATTCATCAAGATTTCAGCTTCTAAGGCTTCACAAAAAAAGAAAAAGAAGGAGTTGTAGCGAAAGTGCCACGATGACTTGTTTGAAGCCAAAAAATCCCTATTAGAGGAGGATATGAGGGTCACTATTTATATGAATGTTTTGAGTTGAGCAGGTCCTCAACAAGTTAACCTTGGAGGGAATTTAGGAGCAAAAAAACATTATTAATTATTGACTACTCAATGACCACAACCAATTATGAGTGCCATGCCACAACCCCATAGGGTTTTAGCCCACGAATTAGGGTTACTAACTTCAAACACGAATGACTCTCGAACCATGAAGAATTACTTGGCGTTCCATATATCAAAGGAAACATATCGATGAGTAGAACAAGATCCTTGACTAAGAATAGAGTAAGTTTTCAAGTCAAAATTTTCATGCAAGATTAGGGTAGCCCTTGGTGCTACTTGGGTTGATGTCAATGACCACCACTGATCAATAATCTCCCCCTCTGGCATTGATGGCAACACAAGTACTCCCCCTACGATCATAACACCTCTTCCTACTACCTTCTCTCCCCCTTTGTCATCAATGGCAAAGGGTAACTCCCCCTGTCAAACTGTCATCCTACGGACCTGTACACACCTCCACTCCATATTTCTACTTAGTTAGATAAGAGAACATAAGTTTTCTCTCCTTGTGGATTACTTTTTCATAGTTTATTATAGTATTTATGTGTTATGTGTTATTTATAATATATTTATTAATATAAATTTGTTTTAATTTTGAATTTATCAAATGGTTAGAGGGAATATTTTGTTCAAGATGCAAACCTTTTTTAGTGTAAAATTTGAAAAAAGGTTTGTGCTTCGAGAGATTTAATATTTCTTGGCTCTCAGTAGATTTAGAGTTAAAATGGATCTTACAGTAATTTTAAGAAATAGACTAAAAATGCTTTAATTATAAGATTTTTTTCATTTTCAATTATCTTATATAATATATATATATTTGGCGGTGAAATGTTTTATTTAAGCATCACATTTTCCATATTAAAATATTAATACACCCCCCTTTATGTTTGGAGGTCGAAATTGAAGTATTTTATGTTTGGCTTACATTGTTTTTTCTTTTTGTTACTAATATATTACATCTCAACCAAATATAAAATGAATCACATTTACTTGTCATCTATAAACTCCATATTAAGTAGTGGAGAAATTAAATATCTTTATCATGCTAAAAAGTAAGTTAACTTTACTTTTACCTTTCAATTACTTTATCTCTTTATATAAAGTTGTCCTAAAAATAATGTGGAAATTGTAGTATTTGATTTACAATTGACATTGTTTTTTCTATTTATTTTTTTCCCAGGGAAAAATCGTAATCCTCCATCAATTTGAAAAATTACATATAGTAGATGCCAATGGCATATGCATAACTGTCGGCCAAATCCAGTTCAAGTATCTATCTAAAAATAATAAGTTTTGGCCGAAGCCATGCCAAGAAAGAGTTGTATATAATCACCTCACAGGGTGTTCATCGTGTCTAGCATGCAGATAATTTTAAAACATAAATATATACATATAATGATACTAAGTATCAACGGTGGAAAAAAACCATCCAAAATTAGGCCCTGTCCACCTGAGGATATGCTTTGTCTATGTATGGCCGACAGTAATACCGATATTGTTTTGCTCCGAGTTGTTCCTAAATCATCCACAAGCCTCTGGGGTGTGCCGAGGCCTCCTTGGATAATTTGTCAGCAGCCTTGTTATGTTCCCTATAAATGTGTTGACAGGTGATAGAGTTAAATTGTGCCTTGAAAACCATAATCTCATCTAGAATGTTTCTAACTGTATGAGCATGATAATTATTTATATTGTTGAACCAGTTTATGATGATTTTGGAGTCTCTAAAAATCTGTAGACTATTGCAAGAGTGTGCTAGTGCAAAATACAATAGATGCCTTAGAGTAATCAATTCTGCAAAGTTGTTTGTTCCCTCCCTCAATTCCAGCTGTATTTTGAAATGGTGTTGTTTTGTTAGGTATAGTAGGATACCCCCCCAAGATCCTTGAGCGTGGGCTGCTCCATCGAAGTATGCCCACGAAATGGAGCAGTCTATGGTCTTAGAGGTATGAGATCGAAGTGTAGTAGGCTAGGGCTCCTCGAGGATTTCATGGTAGGCGGCAATGATCTTAGCTGTTATGAGTGGCCATCGTGCCTGTGTTCCTTTAAAAATGATACCATTCCTTGTCAGCCAGATCGTCCAACATATGAGAAGAGGTAAACATAGAGTTTTTTTGTCCTGATGCTCATCAGTCCAGTTTCTCCATGCTTCAGGGATCGAGAAGTCATGCCATCTTCCCTGCTTGGAGAGGAGATGTAAAACTTGTTTCCACAAATGTACATTCATGGGCAAAATAGAAATAGGTGTTCATTATTCTCCTCTTCCTATGTACAGAGGATGCACCAATGTGGCCCATAGTGAGATCTGTGCATGAGATTTTCTCGGGTAGGTGTCTTTTTGTTGAGCACTTTCCACATAAAGAGTCTAGCTCATGGAGGTGCTTTGAGCTTCAAGATATTTCGCCACCAGTCCAAAAGAATAGGTGGTTTGCAGTCTGAGAGGAGGTTTGGGTAGCTTGCTTTGGGGTAGTATTTCAGGGTCCATATGAGCTCATCAGGGCCCTCCTTTATGCGCACATGAGCTTCATTAAGGGCATTAATATATCCTTCCCAGGTCTGTTTCTAGTGTTCGGGAATGCTTAGGTGTCGAGCAAATAACCATGCTTGTTCGAAAATGGAGTTGTTCTCCATCTCTGCTATCTAGGTGATCACCTTAATGTGCCTCTGGTTCAAGAAGTGTATGAGATCTGGAGGTAGTTGATGCATGTTGCCCCCACTAGTCCACGGATGCAAGCCTATTCGGGCCAAATTGCCTTCATTGATTTTCCAAGCAAGACCCGCTTTGATGTTGGGCATAGTATGTGGTATAACTTTCAAAACAATAGAAATCCTTGTGCGAGGCCAGGTTGGAATGCGAGTCCAGTCCATGAGATGGCGTGGCCAGATATATTTGCGATATGTGACTTCGGTCTAGAGATTTTGTGAAGTGAGCAAGGACCATCACATCTTGGCTGCTAATGCATGAGCAAAAACAGAGAGGTCTTTTAGTCCCCAACCACCCCATTTCTTAGGTAGAGAGATCTGCTTCCATCCTACACAAGTAAATGGCTTGCCCTCTTTATATCCATTCCAAAGGAATCTGTAGCAAATCCTTTGTATGCCGGCAAGAATTCCTTTAGGGATCTAAGCCAATGTCATCCAGTATACAGGGGTAGCTTCGAAGATAGATTTTAGGAGGACAAGACGATTCTCTCTTGAGAGGAACCAATGGTTCCAATTTTTTAATCTCTTCTCAATTTTAATTACAAGCCAAATCCAATCCGCAATTCGGTAGAAGTGGGGCTTGAGCCAGAACCCCAGGCATTTGAGGCCATCCTCCAGATGTTGTTGTTGGAACGAGAAATATTGATGAGAAATTCTGGCTTCATGGGGGGAAGTATAGGAGAGGGTGATGGTGGATTTGGAGTGATTTGCTTGTATGCCAGTGGCCATAGCAAAGAGATTGAGGATGTCATGTAAAGTAGATGAGTCCTATTGGCTGCCATCTAGTAAAATGAGGACATCATCAACAAATAGTAGATGGGCGAGGTAGCAGTGGTATTTCATTTTCAGCTCATGTAATCGTCCTCCCTCTTGGTTGATGCAATGAGTCTACTGAGGCCCTCCATTACAATTAGGAAGAGTAGAGGGGAAAGAGGTCATCCTTACCGAAGGCTTCTCTCAGCATGGAAAAAATGTGAAGCAGAGCAATTTATGAGGACACTGAAGGATGTCGAGTTGATGCAGCACATGATCCAGTCGATGAAGGGAGGGGGAAAGCCCAGATGGGAGAGAATCATTTTGATATAAAGCCATCTGACCCTATCAAAAGCTTTGGCAAGATCAATTTTGAGAATGGCTCCTTTAATCTTTTTGTGCATGACAGAATGGAGGGCTTCTTGAGCAGTTCCAATAGCTTCATGAATTGGTCTGTTTTGAAGGAAATCAAATTGTTTAGGGGAGGTGTGGCGAGATAGAATGGGTCAGAGCCTATTTGCGAGAATCTTGGCTATGATTTTGTACAAGCAGTTACAAAGGGAGATAGGGTGGAAATCATTGAAGGATGCAGGGGAGTCGGATTTAGGGATCAAGGTAATGAAAGTGGAGTTTATGGCCTCATACATACGCCCAGAAGTCCACCACCTTATGCAGATCAAGTCCAATGAGTTCATAGAAAGCAAGGTAGAATTCGATAGTCCATCCGTCTGGACCTGTACTCTTATCTTTTTTTAACCCTTTCAACATTCCTTCTAACTCCGCCTGTGTGACCGAGGAAATGAGATCCTCGGTCGAATCCAAATCCACAAATCTGGGGAAATGTCCTGCAATTCAGACAATTTCAACAATGGTTGCCTCTCGGGGGGCCATAAAGAGGTGTCTGAAGTGTGTATTCCCCAAGTGGGATAGTTGTCTGAAGGTAATTGCCATGCTTCCATCTTCCATGGGCATATTCCAGATAGTATTGGAGATTTTCCTTCCTTTGGCATAATTTTGGAAGAACTTGGTGTTCTCATCCCCAGCTTGTAACTAAATTATATGGCTTCAGAGTCGCTAGGTTTCTTCCTGATCCTTCAATATTTTGGCTTTATGATTTTCTAGTTTGATTAGATGGGTCTTAGCATCAGCAGATGCGAAAACTCTGTTGTGGTCATCCAGAAAAGATGCCAGAGTTTGCTCAGCTTCAGCGTGGGTATTGTCATCCCTCTTGGTTTTTTCCTTGGCCCATTTAACAGAGAGCCTTTTGAGCACTGAGAGGTTGGAGTAGAAGCCTTCTGCCTAAGTTTTGCCCCTGGATGGCGGATGAAGACGCTAGAAATAATTAACCATTTGGATGGAGGATGGGTCCTTTAGCCAGGTAGAATTGAATTTGAACGGTGCCCCTATTTTTTTTGTGGACCCAAAATCTCCATAAATATGGGGGAGTGGTAAGAAATACCACCAGATCCCACCCATTGTCTGTAAAGGGATAACTTTTGAATTAGAGAGTCGTTGATCACGAAGCTTTCCAGTCTCTTAGCCAATGCAACTATGCTCACTCTCTGATTTCTCCAAGTAGGGAGAGATTTGATCATAGGAATGCCTATCACATGATGTTGATCCAACAACATCTCCATAGTTTTAGTAAGCATGTCCACTTGTGCATTGGTCCCCCAATATTCTTCGTATCCAATGGAGAAATTTAGGTCACCACCGATGATGAGATTATCTGGGGATGTCATCGATAGGTTGAGAAATCGATTCCAAAAGGCCTTTCTGCTATGACATGGTCCATATACATTGATTATGCAGAGGTCCATACCCAACTCAGATGAAAAAATATGCACACCAATGTATCCAGCCCCCCCTAGGAGGCCCTCAGGTTTATGGTGCGGGGATTATAACCCAAGGCCAAACTGTCAGATCACCCTATTGCATCCAGGGATTGAAAGATTCAGCTAGGCTTCAGAGAGCTGAGAGTGCAAGAGGTAAGGTCATCTTCTCCTAAGGTTTCTTGTAAGAAAATGATGTCAACAAACTTAGATTCAAAGAGTCTTCTAAGGGCTAGTTTTTTGGGCGAGCCAGCCATGCCCCTGCAATTGAAAGAGAGCCACTTCATGTGGGTGGATGTGCATGGGCGTTCGAAGATCTAAGTACTCAATCAAGAGAGGATTGTCTGCCAGAGGCAACTCCCGCCCCAACAGTCAGAATAGATTTTGATAGATGTTATTTGCAGCCACGGGTGGATTTCATGGGGAGAGGAGAGGAGATCAGGCCCAGTCCAGAGGGGGATTTTCCTTCCTCAGATGAAGGTAGACAAGAACTAAGATTGTAGGGATGGGGTGAATACAGAGGCGAGAGGTGGGGTGCAAGAGGGGCAGGAGGGGGTTGGAGGGGGGGGGGGGGGGGGGGGGGTGGGGGGTGGAGAAGACTGGTAAGTGAGGGATAGGGGGGACAGGAGATGGTGGAGAGGGTGCCATCCGATGTAAATGAAAAATGCACGTGTGATGCAGAATATGCAGATGAAGAATTCAAAACAAATATCGAGGAAGGAGGAGTACCCGAGGAGCGAGCAGCCTCTGCAGCAGCTTGCGATCTGGTCATCGGCGGGGAGGGAGGACGAGGAACACTGGCTACAGCCTCATGGGTTGGTGGATCCTTTTTGATCGATGTCGCAACAACTGGTAGAGTTGAGCCCGGGATGGATGTAATGGTCTTTTCTGCCGCGCCTTCTGTTCTTGTAGGAGGGACTGTGGGCTTACGCACCAGAGGGCATTCCTTGCATAGGTGTCCCACTTTGTGGCACCTTCGACATCTGAAAGGGATACCCTCATAATGTAGGATTTTAAATTCCTCCATTATAGAGTGATTTTCTCCTCCAGTCCTTCTCTCGTGTCCCGGTGCGCCAGGATGCGAGCTAAAGATCTATTCCTAGATTTAATGTTGGACTTTTCATAATCCAAATATGTGCCCAAGGTGTTCCCAATGTGGACATAAACGTCTTCTGACCAATATTGCAGGGGGAGGCCAAGTAATTTGACCCATAATAACCCGGCCTCAATCTGCTCTCATTCAGTGTCGAAGAGTGGGCTCCAACGTTTCAGCATGACTGGGGCCATTTCGATGTGCCAGTATCGAGAGAGGGCCAAGGTGGTGTATTCCTCCATAGAGAAGTGTAGCGCAAACCAACCATAGGGTAGGATCTGTACTTTGGGAAGGTCCTTGAAAGTGTTACCCCAGATTTCTTTGACCCAATGGCTAAGGCGTTTCGTAGTGTAGGCTTGGCCTCTAATGCTACTCGCCATAAATTTTCAGGGCGTAGTTACCACCTCACGCATATTGAGGCCTTCTCTGAATTTGAGGGTGAAATCCTTCCCTGAGGCCTTCACACACTTTATCTTCCTTTTTTCGGATCTGGGCGCAGTTGGATGGTCCAATAGAGGGTTAGGTGAACCCTGGATCTCCTGCTGAAGACACTGTGCAATGTGCCGAACCTTGACGACCGAGGTTTCTAAGCACAAAAGGTAAAGCTGAGGATGCTATCGCCTCTATGGTGGATGGGATACCAGGTTCTGAGGGCTGCTACATGGGCACATCTGGATGGCCAATCCTAGGTAGGGAGGTGAGGTGAGATGCGCGGAAGAAATCACTAGGTGGCGAGGGTTCGACAAGCGGAGAGGAGGGGAAGCACACAACGAGTAGGTGGAGGGTCATCGGTGAAAGCAGCGGGTAGTATAGCTTAGGTGAATCGATGGATAGGGTAGCAAAATGGAGGCTGGAGGTGGAAGTCCCTGGTAAGGTAACCACAGGAGGTGAGCCGGTGTGAAATGAAGCAGACAGGTTATAGTGAACAGTTAGGGCCAGCGTAGGGTTAGGTCGTCGGAAGATAGGCTGGTCGGGGCTAGGGATAACAAAGTAGTTGACCACATCGTGTTCCATATCCTCCATGCTGCAGCAAGATTAGGGCAACCGTAACCGACGGGATTAGCAACAGGCGTGAAACGGAGGCAACAGGTAGCAGAGAGTGACATCGAACCTTAGGAACGGTACCAATAGTAACAGAAGGTAAAAAAACAACGTTACTCGTAGCCGCGGATCGGAATGGTCTCCATCACCTCTCCTCCAATCCTCACTTTGTTTTTTCTATTATTAATATATATTTCAATTTTTTTAATATAAATGTTATTTTATTATTTTAACATAATATTATGAGAGAGTATCTCCTTCATAACTTAATTGGGTTAGATTCATCTTAACTCCAAATCACCAAGGGCCTGAGAGAATCAAATCTCTTTTCAATCTAAAAAGAGGTTTGCACCTCAAGAGTTGGATTCCTATTGCACTTGGTAGATCCAGAATAAAATGGATCTAGACTAGTTTATTATTAATATTTGATAATTATGATAATTAATTAATTAATTATTTATTTATTTATTTCTATGTAATTGATGTAGACAAAATATTTAATTAATAACTTATTTTATATTTTATTTATATTTTTGTTGTTATGTAATTTGTTCAAGTCAAAATATTTACATAACATAACCTTACAACTAGGCTAGAGATGGCTTTTAGGCGCAACTATAGAGCGTCTCTTGATGTAATCATTTACAAATAAATAATATTAATTTAGATGGTAAAATTGATAATGACATGCTACACTCCAATGCAGTTTTTGGTATCTAATAAACTATAAAAATTATGAAAAAATTATTAGCCATTTCATATACTTAGTGGATTCATGAGAATGCATATAATACTAAAATATAGTAATTAAATAGGAAAATAACAGGGAGAATCAATTACAATGGTTTACGTTAATTTAATTAAGGTATTTATTTTGTTCATGTAAATGAGGAGCAACTTAGTGTTATTGGTAACATTATGTATGATAAGCTTACTGAGTATAGAATAGTTAGTGAATCTGTGCACTGTTAAGGCTCTCTTCACATAATAGTTATTGGTTGGAAACCTTATCAATATCTCCCCCATATAACTATGATCTAGTGATCAACTCGAGGTTATAGTGAGCGGTGGGAATCTACTCTATGTTTCACGAGTATGAAATCTACTTAGATGCTAACATATCTAGTAACTAAACATCAACTAAATGTCAACTAGAGGTTATAATGGTAGCGGTGGGAATCAACCATATGTCACACAGGTATAAAATCTACCTAATTGCTCACACCTCTAGTAACTCAAAAAACAAGCCTCTAATAACTAAAAAAAATCATAATAAAAAAATTATATATTATATGACATTTTCACTTTTATATTAGTGTTTACGTCCTTACTTACCTATTATGTAAAATAAATAGAAATCATAAAATTTAAAATTCACACATCAAACTACAAATATTTCTATTTTCATTTAATGATTAAATGACTATATACAAATTAAGCAATATTATACCATGTAAGTTTAGTGTCGAAAATTAGGACTATTATTGGTATGGGCCATAAGTAAATGGATGCTAAGATGATCCGTATCGAAAATGTAATGAATAATATCACAAACCATATGGTATATACAATGAAAACTTATTTGTATTAAATATAAGGCTATATAGCTAGCATTCCCCGTTGCTTAGTTTAATTATTGAACTTTTAAAGGTGAAAAAAAGGTCATTCATTATTTGGAAATTTATAATACATCAAACATGTTTATAGTAACTAAAGAGTAGCCAATCCCGGATGCGGATGTATACAACGATTGACAAGATGGCAGAGGGACGGGTAGGCAAGTGGCACTGCCACAAAGCCGCCTGTAAGCTCGCACAGATAGCAGTTAATCCATCTTACAGCTAGCGTAATTGCCATTCAATGTGGCACTCAAACCAATTCAACAGTGTCGTCCCGCGTTGGCTTTGCACCATGGAGGCCTTAGGTAATAATCTGCCCACCTCCTTTGTTTTATCTCCTCTGCCTTTGAACTACAATTTCCCTCTGGATGTTGTGAAGCCTAGCATACACACTGCAATAGGCAAGCATTGCAATCTCCTGTGCTGCATTGATTTTGGAATGAGCATCCATCACTCTCACAACCTGCTCTGCATTTTCATTCTCGCCTCCGAGCCCACTGAGCCTTTTGCCCCCAATCTCTGCACAGAGCAGCCCTCATTCAGGCAAGCCCTTCCTCCCTGAGGCATCATGCCGAGACTGCGCTAGAGAATGCGCAGTCGAAGAGGTAGAAATAGAGGGAGACTGCAATGCTCCTCGCCTTCCCCGGTCTCTGATTCTTCTTCCCCTTCACCAACTCCCATCTCAGGCTAATATCCTGATACGCGCAGTGGCAGAAGCCATAGAGGCTGCACTCAAGTTGTTCGTCCCCTGTCCCCGCATTGCCATCCTTCTGCCTCAGCTTCCCCTTGCAGTTCACAGCCAACTCCTCATTGATCTGAATTTGAAACTACTTGAAAAAGGTTTGAAAGGTATTCAATTCAGTAGTAAGCATGTTTTAAAATATGCCCATGTCTTGCAGTAAAGAAACAAATGAAAATTTCAGCTGTTCATGATCCATTCAAGCATAACAAAATTATTTCCTTTTACTGTTTAACACATTAAAACGAATTTGTTTTGCAAAATAAATCAACCACAGATGCAAAAGAAGTTGATGAAGCAGTTCACCCCTCCTGGGCTACGTCTGCTGGGTTCAAGGCTCCCAAATGGGCCTGTCCTCGTTTTAATTAAATGCTCAAAATGAATTTACAGCTGAATAGAAGTCTATACAGGTGAAGTAGACTGTTAAATCAGATTCAGAACACTTGAATCCTTCAGGATTGACTGTTGGTTCACCTCCAATGGATACCTGCAACCTGATACAGTTCTCACAATACTGGGCCCTGATGGCTCCTAGAACTTCCACGGCTCCAAAACCTGTGAAAATGACCTCTGATGGCTGAAAGACCTGTGCCAATGGCTTTAGAACGTCGAAAATAGCCAAAAAAAAAAAAAAAAAAAATCGTCCAAAACCGCCTTTCCTAGCCAAAGTTATGGCCATTTAATGATTCCCTCCAATTTAGCCTAAAAGAACTCCAGCTAACTGTAGTTGGGGCCAGTTAGCCCCACCAAATCTGGGGCGTCCGCCAAACTTGGTGCCACCGCCAACAGGTCCGCCAACTAACTGCAGTTAATTAATGGCTAACCCCGACGGTTTAGGGATAAGCCCTTGGTTCCAGGGCAGAGGACATATGGAGGCGGTGGCCCCTTTCATTCCCACCTGCCATAATTCTAAACTTTGAATATCATATATTTCTCATAGCTTTCAATGAACGTTGTTGTGGCCCAACGGTAAGGCGTAGGGCTATTAAACGGCAGGTCGGGGGTTCAATTCACAACCTTACTGAAAATTTTGAATACGCCCAATACCTGTTGTTGACGTCATCCTGGGCCACGTGGCGGTCTCTGGGCTTGCCATGTGGCGGCTTCTGATTGGCCCGCCCAAAGGAATATTCCATGGAATATTCTGTGGAATATTCTTTTTTAAATTTTTTTTGAAAATTCAAAAATTAAGGGTTATTGGGCGATTTTGTTTTTGACGTAACTTTCACATACGACGACCGTTTTTCGAACTGTTTGCGGTGCCAGAATCAAGAGGACGAGCTCTATCCGGTCATTCAGGTTTGAGCCAATTCTGAGCACTTTAATTTTTGAGCATTTTTTGACACTTGGGACATGAGCCCCTAATCATGCCTCCCCATTGGGAAGCTTTTGGACCCCAAAAGCCTTCAACTACCTGTTAAAGAGGTGAGGGTATAACGCGCTCACTCTGTCCACCTTCATCCACTTTTCCTTGTTCGGTTTGCTGCCTTTGAGACCAACCCGAACATAATCTACATTGCCCCTCCTTGAAGTGCGTGTCCTTCTGTCAAGGATTGTATCTTCTTTTAGCTCATCTAAGAATTCTGGCGAGAAATCTTCTATAGATGGCAGCTGAACAACACTTTCATGATCAGCGATCAAAGTAGGTTCATACAAACGTAAGTTCTCCCCATTAACAACATAATACATTTGCATGTAGGAAGGCAAATCTAATTGAAAAGCATTATTTCCAACCTTCTTGAGGATTTTGAATGGACCATAACGAATAGGCTTCAACTTTTTACCTTCTCCTTGCATCCTTTCCTTACTAATGTACAACCATACCTCATCCCCTTCTTGAAACTTGTGATCGACTCTATGCTTGTCGTGTCTTTCCTTGTACTTGCCTTGACTCTTCTCAAGCTGTTCTTGGATTTGCTTATGTATTTGCTGAATTCTTTCCATGAATGAACAAGCTTTGTCAATATCACTATGTCCCTCAATGGAAACATCTTTCTCAAGAATGAAATCAAGAGGTGATTTGGGCAAGTAACCAAAACAAGCTTCAAACGGTGAGGTGTTTGTGGAAGAGTGCTTGGCACGGTTGTAAGCATGTTGTATGTAGTGCAAATGTTCATCCCAAAGCTTGGGATGCTTGCTGCAATATCCTCTCAAGAGGTGAACAATGGTTCTGTTCACAACTTCGGTTTGTCCATCTGTTTGCAGATGGAAAGTAGTACTTTTCTTCAACTTTGTGTCC